>JAREIS010000487.1:0-252500 GCA_030060385.1 Muscicapa striata striata | reverse complement strand
AAATCAAAGTTTTACTAATGCGTATTGACAGTGATACCTCTTACTTGAGAAGTGAGCTTGCCTGTCACAGTGGCCATTACTTTCTATTTTTATTGACAGATGTTTAGTACTATTATTTTGTTTTTCATTTTGCACTTTGCAAATCTTTTCTTGGTTTAGTTTAGTTTGATTTTGGTTGTTTGGTTTGGTTTTTTTTAAATTAGGTAGTAGTCAGGACTGAAAACATATACCAATCTCACACAACTAATACAGTACTGCGAGCCATATTATAACCTGGATTGTACACAATAATAGGACAGGAAAACATATTTGGAAAGTGGAAAGCTGACATTGGGCAAAGGGTGATTTTCCAAATTTGCACTCCTCAAAGCACAGACAGGCTGCACCGCTGGCCTTCGTGAGCCAGACTCTGAGATGGAGAGGACTGCAATTTCACTTAGTACAAAAGAGATAAACTCTATAGGTGGGTTACACAAGCATTGTGTTCAGTCTTAGGGGCCTGCTTTTGCTCTGCCATGTATTCCCTGAGTGTAGACACTTTAGTCAGAGCATAAGTTCATGTTAACACCCATTTTGCAACACTACACCTCTTCCCCCCCACCAGCGCCTGTCAAAAAGCTGACCCTCTCTCTACCCAGATATTTCCAAAAAGGTCAAAAAAACCCTCCTGTTTACTTCCAAAATAGAAATTAGTATAAAACATTGTTTAAAAGCTGCAGTCAGACAAGTCAGGTCTCTAATGGTCATGAGCCAAGTCATCCATATGGTAATGGAGGAAGGCTAATGAAGGTCCAAATGGCTTGGTGGCATAATATTCATAGCAGATGATCACAGAAAACAGACAACCTCCAGAAAGTTACAGGAAAAATAAAGGCTTATCTAATGTTTTATTTAAGCAAAACCTCATAGCTAAGGGAAAATGCAAACTTGGAGGAAAGCAAGAAAACCTGAGAAGTCAGTCATTTAACCAAATTCAGGTAGCAAGCATAAATTACGGATGTCAACACAGAATCACACCATCTGTTTTTACCAACCCAAACTTCGAAAATATTTCAAATTAGATGCCTATAATCCCTCTTTAGTCAACAGGAGTGAGATAGGCACACTAATACTGGTTCCTGCCTGCAATGCTTATGACTTCCCATTAGCCACACAAGAGGACTCCCCACCTAGTTTAAAATAGGTGTTTTACCTTTCAGCAGTTAGAATTAGATAACAAAGTAATCATGGAAAGGTCATGAGTCTCTGGCATTCTTTCCATGTGTATTAGTTTTACTATATTTCAGGCTTATCCTTAGAAAATATATTAGTGTTTCCCTCTCAAAAAAAAAAAAAAAAAAAAAAAAAAAAACTTTTGCTGTGGAGGTCACCCAAAAAATTTTCTCCCCAGATTGATAGCACAGCAGACTTCTCTCCACTGAGCAGACACTGACAATGTGAAGTGTCATCCAAAAGTGATGGACAGTCAGTCAAAAACTTGGCCAGTGTAAGGAACACCTACCTGCTTAAATAACTACACTTGCTGTCCCAAATTCAGTCATGCTTGCTAGCATAATATTTTCTATCCACTTTTTGACATATGTTAAACCCATCTACTCTCAGCTGGGAACACAATAAGGAACAACTTCTTAATACGCTTTCAGGCTGTCTAGAGAAGCTGATCCATCTGTCTGAACCTCTTTCATGGAAATTTCAAGCAAGTAAACTTAAAGTCTGTGCCCTGATACAGCAGGAAGTGACAACAAATCATCTGAGTGGCAATAAACAAAAGCAGAGGACCAGCAACTTCTGAAACTTCTCTCCACTGAAGCTGGGTGCTTCTAGTCCAATTGAGGCAGTGGAGAATCAAGCAGTCTTATGTAAGATACCTTCACCAGTGCTTTCCTTTCTTTGACTGTAGTTGGAAATGCAATAGAAGCTCTTATAACTTACTGCAACAGATCCAGGAGCTGGGTGTAAAACCCCATATTCTTGTATTAGTTCTAAAAGGCATGAGTGCTTATTCTCCACTTCAGTCCTAATCTCCATCCAAAATCAACAGTTTTACTCTCTAATATAGCTGAATCCAGGGCACATTAAAATGCTGGCATGGTTATAAGACAATTTTTAAATCACAGTAGAGATATCTTATCAAAAACTCACTGGAGAAAAACACTCTCTGTCAAAGAAGGTGGCTAGTTTTGTCAGCACATAAAATACAAAAATACCACAGCATAACAATTGTAAACAAGATGTCCCAAAACCCTGACAGTATCTATCCCAGCAGACAGTGGCCATGTCTACATCAACAATCAGGGCAGCACTGCAGAGCAGACTGGAGAGTGAAAGAGTTCCTTCTGACAACTTGACCTTCATACCACATTCATTTTAGGGAGAGTTACTTTGTCTTAACTTTAGTTTGGTCCCAAGGGTCCAACAGCTATCAGTGACATGAACAGAGAGGGGCACTCCTTCCAGTTTAGTTTCATTTGAAAGGAAAACAGTTTTAAAGGAAACACACTGACATCATTTCACAGTGTGCACCTCTCCTAATTGTCCACACTTCCTGCAAAATTCACTCATAATCCAATGTGAAATACAGATATATGTGTATCCAGTCACTCATCCCTACAGTTACAAGTTTCAGATGAGAGGAAAATGAAGGCAAATGTGCCCCACATTCAGATAACAAAAAAAAAAAAAAAAAAAAAAAAAAAACCACACATTTCTATTTGTAAATACTTCTGAAAATAAATTTTTTTCTTATAGAAGCTGTACAGTTAATGCTATCCTTTTACCTCATTTGTCATCCACTGAGTATGCAAAGAAAATATGAATTAATCTAAAAATTATAGCATAAATTACATAACATAAATTATCTTTACAATTATTCCCACAAGCACTTTTTTTTCTCTTCTTTTTTTTTTTTAAAGTAGTAGTAAGTAGTAAAAATAACACAACTACAAGAGAAAAAAATTGAAATTAAAATACAACACCACCCATCTCAATCTTAAAATATTTCTGAGTCCTCCTAACTTTGGAATCATTGTACAGACTTAGATCTCTCCTAAAGGCCTCGTTTGACTTTTATCTCCTCTGAGTCTGACTGCAGCTTAATTGCAAGAAATACAAAACAGCAGAAAACTTCCAAGATTATTAGACCAAGTTATTGTGCAGTGTCACACACAACCCTCTGAAAGGAGCTTGTGGCAAGGTGGGGGGGAGGAGTTTCTTTTTCCAGCTAACAAGTGATAGGACAAGAGGAAACAGCCTCAAGTTGTGCCAGGAGAGGTTTAGATTGGATATTGAGAAAAATTTCTTCCAAACCAAAAGGATTGTGTCATATTGAAACGGGCTGCCCAGGGAAATGAGAGAGTCACTATCCCTAAAACTATTTAAAAATCATGCAGATGTGGCATTTGCCACATGTGGCACATGGACAAGGCTTAGTGGAGGACTTGGCAGTAATCGGTTAACAGTTGGACTTAATTAACTTTTCCAACACAAATGATTCTAGGATCCTATGAAAGAGCTGTGACAAGTGGTAGAAGGGGAAATAATAGAGGTGATCTCCAGAATCACAGAATCACAGTTAGGATGGAAAATACCTCTGAGATCACCAAGTCCAGCCCATGACCCAACACCACCATGTCAATTAGACCATGGCACTGAGTGCTATGTCCCATCTTTCTTTGGACACCTCCAGGGATGGTGGCTCTACAACCTCCCTGAGCAGCCCTTTCCAATGTCTAATTACCCTTTCTGGGAAGAAATTATTCCTGATGTCCAACCAAAACCTCTGCTTAGGCAGCTTAAGACTGTGTCCCCTTGTCCTGTTTCTGGCTGCTTGGGAGAAGAGGCCAAGCCCCTCCTGGCTATACCCTCCTCTCAGGAAGCTGCAGAGTGGTAAGGTTTTCACAACCCTTCCTTTCTTCAGGCTGAACACCAGCAACTCCCTCAGCTCTCCTCATGGGACATGCCGTCCAGAACCTTCACCAGCTTTGTGGCCCTTCTCTGGACATGCTCCAGCACCTACATGTCCTTCCTGAGTTGAGGGATACAGAACTAGGTACAGGACTCAAGGTGTGGCCTCACCAGTGCTGAGTACTGTGGGACAATCACTTCCCTGTTCCTGCTGTCCACACTATTGCTGATCCAGGCCAGGATGCCACTGGCCTTGTTGGTCACCTGGGCACATGCTGGCTTATATTCTCCCAGTTATTGACCAGTATTCCCCGGCTGTTTTCTGCTGGGCACCTTTCCAACCACTCTGCCCACAGCCTGTAGCACTGCATGGGTTTATTGTGGCCAAAGTGCAGGACCCAGAACTTGGTTTTGTTGAAGTTCATGCTATTGGTCTTGGCCCACCTATGTAGCCTGTCCAATTCCCCTCCAAATTCACCTGTCCTCCTTCTCCTGCAGGCCTTACATTGATTCCATGCTCATATTGCATTTTCTAGGAGAAATAAAGTGCCATTTGTCCAAACAACCTCATTCACCTCATAATTCTAATTGGTTTAAAAGGCATCATCCATTCTGTGCAGTGAGAGACATAAGCCTTTTATTTTTTTTAATAAGTGAAACAATATGATTACTTGACAGTATCACAGTGCACCTATCCAGGAGATGAATGTTAGATAACCATAACATTGGTTTTTCTAACTTTTGAGTTCTTGACAATCCTCATATTAAGGAAAAAAAAGAGTAAAACCTTAAGTGGAAAGAATAATCAATTACAATTTCTCTGTTTTGCTGTAATCACCCTTATTCTCATGAATCAGTATTAGCAATTTTAAACTCGAATCTTCAAAACTATCTGATGTGACTTTAATGCTATTTATTCCTGTTGTCTTGCCACAGTCCTGACACTGCATCAGTGGTTCTACCACTTTTTGCAGAAGTCATGGTAATGAATTAGCAATATGCACTCTGCCAGCACTGTAGCAGCAGAACACCTGGGGGTTTGGAGGGGAAAAAGAAAGTGGAAAAAAAGGGTTAAGTATTCTCCCTGTGGCACAAATCCTTGTACACCTGGCAAACCATGAAGACAGTAGTGCATCTCTTGATAGATGTGGGTGAGGGATGGGTTGGTGACCTGCAGCTGGACTAGCCTGTTGGCTGCAGTCATAAGAACATCTGCTGTGCTGGGCTGAAGAACTCTCATCTATCCTGTGGTCTGCACAGGCAGAAGCAGCAGCCCAGGCATAACCCCCAGCTCCCATTGGGGCTGCCGCTCCAGCTGGGGACAGCTGCTAGCATGGGACAGCAGCATCTCTGTCCTGACACCAACTGGCCATTTTTTGGTCTCCAAAAGTACTGATCCACCATTAGGGCAAGGGAAGCCAATGTTTCCCTCTCTTCCTTGAGGATGAGATTAAAAACTTTCTTGTGTAATCCAACATAGAGGTGTAAAGTCCAGTGAGCCTTAATAATAGGTCTCATGTAAGGATGCCAATGAAAACTCTTTTAAAAGTAGTGTCTTCATCCTGTGCCCTCACTTTAAGCCCAATCCAAAGGGCCAATGTAAATTATTTCAGCAAAGTTTGGCTGAGTGCTGCAATGAACAAGAAGCCTGCAAAGCATATGAGACTCCTGCTCACACACTGACACTTGGCAGGTGTTTTCAAACTGTGCTCCCTAGACAATCTGTAAGGAGTAACCACAGGTGGTTCAGGGAGTTGTTTTCACTCTCCCAGTGCACAGCAGAAACAAGGAGGCAGTCCTGCTTCCTAAGAAAGTTTTAATTGTCAGTCTCCAAGCACAGTTCCTTTGTATTCCTGCCAGAACTCTCATGTATGCCTCTGCTTGCTTGCATTGCTGCATAGGAAATGAAGGCTGTTAATGAGACTCTCCTTTTGTCAGGTATTTGTTTGCTATACTTTCAAGTGTGATCAAATTTACCAATGACACAGAAATGGGAGGTTTGCAAGCATGCTGCACAGTGACCTGAAGGTAGAAGAGCACCAGAAACTACAGGCAGTTGGGGGAAAATGGTGGTGGTGATGAATACAGAAATCCAAACTCTAGGAGAGACAACAGTGGGCTTGGTTCACAATAGGGTACAAAAGCAAGCATCTACAAGCACTGTAGTAATATTTTATTAAGATGTTGTTATTCATTTCCCTGTAATTTCTTTTGTCTAGTAAAATCCATGTATCTTTAAAGAGGAGAGAAATCAGGCCATAGTCAAGTAGTTTCCACAACAAGAGTTCCATTTGAAGAGGTGCAAACACCACAACAAAATTTAAGAAGTTTAAGAATAAAGTTTAGTTCTAGCTATTGCCTCAATGAAACTACAGGATGTGTGGTGGAGTAAGTAGATTGAAACCTATATCTGAAAGTAAATTCATACCATAGGTGTGCTGTAAACAATATGCTGCGATTTTCCTTTTGTGGACCAAAAGATCTAGGTCCCATATCTACAACAAAAACTTTGTTTATGGAGAGTTTCCAGAACTTTGTAGAGTTGCTGCTGGGTTTCAGGCTTAGCTGGTTTCAGTATTCACTGGGCTATATAACAGTTGTTTTTGCCAGCAGTTGGAAACAAGTGATGAAAATATATTTTCATGTATTACATATTTTGTCTTCAACAGAGCAGCACTTACTAAAAAAAGTACACAAAGTCCTGCCATCCTTCACTTCCAAAGCATTCTCTGTGCTTTTCTTGAATTCCTCTGTAGAGCACCTTCCCAACTGTCCATGTCCTATCCAGTTCCAGTTTTGTCAGATTCATTTTACAGCCTCAGTTTTTACCATTTGTTTTCCTATCCTTTTTTTTTTTTTTTTTATTCCTTGGTCACTTTAATTCCTGCTTCAAATTAAATTTTTTTCCGATGTCTTATCAATTTAAAGAGAAAATACAAGAGTTATATGTATCTTTTTCTCAGCAGGTGAGATTTTATGAAGCCATTACCCATTCTTATCAAGCCAATGTTCATTTTTTCCAGGTTCTGGTTTTGTAAGCTATTCTTTATTGAGAGGCTGATCTCAGAAAACTTGGAGATTTTTATGAGTTTAGATGCTATAACATTCAGTGGGGTTTTTTTTAGTTGCATCTAAAGTCAATTTTTTTAACATTTTTAACAATTAAGGATATTTTCTTGATAAATCATCAAACAAATTAGATTGAAGTTTTCCAGAATAATTCACATCTAGGCTCTAACCATCCTTGGAAATTTTTTGCATCAAGATTGAAATGTACGCTGTTCCAAAATGTAAAATTCAACTCATTTCAATCATAATCTGTTAACTCATAATATTAAAAAATCATACTCTCTATATGCTGTTTCTCTTTTCTGCCACTGATTCTTCCCTCTTTTCTTCCATACATCTCAAAGTCCTTATAGCTACAAGGGTGGATCCTTGGTTGTTGATCCCATTTTAATTTTTCTTGATTCCTACACTGAGGTAGAGGGCAGTTTCAGCTTTGAGGTGAGCAACCAAAGGGATATCATCAATAAAATAACTGCAGATGCAAAACCTGCATGTTTCACTGCACAAATTCAAGGCGCTTGTTTCTCAGTTCAGAAATCAAGAATTCAGTGTTTATAAGTCCTGCATATAAAAATGATAGTTGAGGAAAAGGAGAGCAAGCTTTTGCCAGAAGGTAGTACTTAAAAATATACAGAAAAGTTCATCTAGATGTGACTGCAGGAGATGACAAACAAAAGTGTTTAGGATACGGAGAGATAACAGATGAGTTCTGCCCTTGACATTAATTGTGTGTGTTATCTGAACCACAGTTTGGCAGCAGCTTGGAAGTTCATCTGGGGAACAGCAGTCACTGAGGAGACAATCTTTCTCAGAAAACTGGTATTTGGACTTCAGTCTTTTCAAAAACCATAAAAAGCTTAACCTTTACTAGCTATGATTTGGCCTACCAAAATCCTACATTACTTAGCCAGATGTATTTCTCTGTTTAACCACCAAACTCTTATTGCCAAAACAGCTTTCCATATTACCTCAACTATTTTCTCTTTTGCTGCCTGGTTTTATTCCTGCTCATTACATATGTTTCCCTGCTGCATTCTCCAGCAACTGACTGAATTGTGTCAGTCAGAGGCTGAAGATCTTACATACTGGTACTGTTTTAAACATTAAAACAGTGTACAAAACTGCACCTCAAGAATAGGGATAGATTTAACTTCAGTTACACAAATTTCTACAAGAACTTAACAGTAACAAGCAAAATTAACACTGAGCAATTATGTATGTCATTGTCAATTCATCTTTGTGTGATTTGCTAACAAAAAAAAAAAATTCAACCCAAAACCCCCAATAATTCCCATCTCATCTCAGTGGAAACAACAAAGTGTCCCCAAAAATTTAGTTGCCAATCTATCATCAGTCATGTCACCAATGATAAAATTCTATTTCTTAATCCTCCTATCATACAAGACCACGAGGTACTGAAGAAAACCTGGCACAACATTAAATGGAATTCAACACCCAATTTTTGCATAGTCCAAAATTTTGTTTTACATATTAATGGATAACTGCCAAACTGCAGGCAGCCAGCATCATTGACTCAATAACCTGCTGGAAAAATATCCCCCATGTGGATGACCATCTGCACCCACACAGCTGAGGCGTTAAATTATTTCATCACCGTCCCTGTCAAAATTTTAACTTCTTGACCTTCACAAAAAAAATCCAGCACCACCCTTCTTAAAATCAGCCTTTTTTGTTGTTGTTGTTTTGGTTTGTTCTGTTTTGTTTTGTTTTTTAAAATGCTACAGCTGAAGCACCATGATAGCTAAAAACATTTCATTAGACTGACAAATTTGCACTCCAAGTAGGCAGGGGAAGAAGAGGAGGGAAATCATTCAGAAAGATAACTTGAGCTTCTTCAGTCCATCAAGGGACTGTTTGCAAATAAAGATTCCCACCTGCTGCTATCCACACTAGCCATAGCTGATAGCATCATATTTGTTGGTTTGCATTCATACATTACCATCACTTTTCCTAGCTTACCTGACTGTCTTTTCTATAAAAATATATCTTTTATTACCTCTCCTTGGTTTTCTTTTCCTTCTTTTCCTTTTTCTGAATATCTTCTCCAAAACAGATTTAGTTCATTGCCCAAGGTCAGACAAGCCTTTGCCTTGGGAATTACTTCTTTGCTCAACACTTTCTTTAAAGCAGAATATTCAAACTGGATCCAAATTTCACTTCCTGCACAGTTTTAAACTGTTGATCTTTCCACCACTATTCACAGCAAATCTTTCACCATTTCACATCTTGGCTTTTTCAGTCTTCTCTTTTCTGATCTTAATGACTGCAAACATGTTCCTCAGCTGTAATATATTCAGTATGCTGCTATTCAGATATTCTTGCTCGTTAATAACTACATAAATGTCACCTTTTTCATCCCTCCTCAGATTCTCCTTCACCTGCTTAACATATAAAGCCTTACATGAGCTTAAGGTTTGTCAAATGAGTTCCATCCTTCCTATTTTTTATAAGTTCTATAAAGTTGGCCTCTGATTTTGCTCTGCCAGCAACAGAAGCTTTCACAGACCAATCATCCTCTTCCTGAAACAATTTATGTCTTTCTCCTGCATAACTTTCTCATTCGGGTAACAAAGGACCCAGGCAGATTATAAGAAAATTCTTTTCCATTCCTCCTCTAGAACTAGTTTCAAAACTAACTTTGTAGCCCTGGGGCTTAATAAATCTGGTGCTTCTCCATCTTCCCTTCCATACTTCCTCACTTCAATGAAGGCCCTTATTCCTGCCTTTTTATCCAACTAGACTCCAACTAGAAGAAAATCTCAAACAATGCCTGCCAACCCTGGCTTATCACAGTCACTCTTTTGTGTTTTATCTCATCTACATATTTTGTTTATTTGGTCTCTAGAGGCTTCAGTGCCCTGGAACCTTTTATTTATGTATCTGCATTTGCACTTAGCAACAAGAGCACCAATGTTTGATTTTTTTATCATTGTAAAACAGGTGAAATAGATCAGCTGCTCTATAGCAATCTTGGCTCCTACAGACAATGGAGACAACCAATATATCCAGAGGAATTTTTGTCATTGATCTCAGATGGCTGAAATAAATAAGAAATTATCTTAAGGTAGTTCACTTCTGTAATGATGGACCCATTGCTTGTGTTGTCATAAATTAAAGCAGTAACAAGATTTTATTTTATTCCGTCACCCTACATTTCCATCCACTTCTGTCTATATATGTTGTCGGATTTTTCATTTAAGGATTAAAATTTGGAATACCAGGTCTGTATGTAATAGTAATTTCTTGACAAGAAGCAAGGAAAAAACCAAAGCAAACCAAACCTGTCTTTTCATCGTATTTATTTGATCTGTATCCAAAATAGAACATGTCTTTCTCTCAAGTCACTGGTATTATTTTTATAATCAATAATCATAATTATTTATAAAAAAATGAGGTTTTGATACTTGAGCAGAATCCAGAAATTTTATCTTAATACTTGTTTCACTACAAAATTGTTAATTGTTTCTAACAAGAGCTACATAAAGAAGTGTTTATTAGAGCTCTCACAGACAGAGGTAGGAGTAGAAATAAGTTCTTGACTTCAATTTTGCAAGATATTAATTTTGGATGTGATATTTTTATGAAGACTTACTCAGTTTGACTTTACCAGCGTTTGAAAATACATCCAGAAGTTTGCATCTCAAACTGTATGTAAATAATATCAGTATTTATCAGACACTGTGCTCTTGCAAACAACAAAGTCTCCCAAATTGACATGAAATATCATGTTACATCGACCTAATCAACAAACTGGTCAGGTCAAATAGGACAAACTTATCCAGAACTGTGACAAGCTTGAAGACTAGTAGAAACCAGTAGAAACTAGTAGAAACAAGGTCTGTGAATGTATCCATTGCCCCCAAATTTACCAAAAAACACCTGCAAAAGCTCAGGTAGTTATATTCCATTCTGAAATCTTTGGAATTATCCAGCTGTGGAATCTGCTTGTCTATTTTAGCCTTCTTGCAAATTACCTACTATGCCTATATCCATTACATATATATGACATGCCATTATCATCAGTTTGAAGTTTTGTTTCCTTGGCCACCTAAAGCAGGCTATTGTTTCTATTCCCTCATTATGTTAAGTTGCATATTTCTAATTCTTCCCCAAACAAATTTAGTTTCACGATTAAACTAATTTTGTTTCATGATTAAATGTATCTTGGCCACGAGCCTGAAATTCACTTTCCATGAACACTTGAAAAAACAAAATTTAACTTGCATGAATTTTCATAAAAAGCCTGTGTAGAGAGATTGGAACATAAGCAAAAAAGGGATTTTATGCAAACCTTTCAGAGATGATTGGGGAAAGCATTTCTATTTGCCCTGCTTGATTGTTAATATGTATTTCTTTCTCAGTGTGTTTCTCTAGATTTTTTGTAGTTGTTGCATTTATATTACTTAATACATAAACAATAGCTACAATAACAATGTGTGTAATGCAGCATCTACAATAGAGCATGAACTATATATATGTGCAAAAAAAGCATTTAAAATGTTTTGATTTACAAAGACTAGCACTTACGTTATGAAGCGGCAGATTTAAAGTGGTAGAAAGGAGATTTTATCCTACTTGACTATCTGAACATGTATAGGAATAGATTTTAATTCTGTGATCATATAAAATCCTTCCTCCATAAATGTATTAACACCTGTGAACCAAGATCTCAAGTTTGGCAGTGATATGCTTAGGAGTTTGTAGAAGTGATTCTGCTGGTCATACAGATTTTGTGTAAATATGCCACATTCCAAATAATAATTTGTAAAGACTTTATTCTTTTAAAAACCCTACAGATTGAGAGCTTTCCTTGTGCACTGTGGTATGTTTCAGGTGATAGATTCTACTATCTCGTTTGTCCTGTTTTGTACCTCACAACTGTGGGATTAAGCATTGGTCACAAGTAAGGCTTGAAGACTCTTGCATGAAGAGGATATGACATGTCTGTACTACAAAGTATTTTTGTCACATATTATTAAGTCACTTTGTATAAAAACAATTATTATTATTCTGCTATTCTAGTCAAATCATGTAACAATTACTGACAAAATACAATATTATTATTAATTATCCCTGTGCAGCAGTAGACTGAACAACAAGAGGCTATCCACATTTCAAGAGACAGTCACAGATTTCAATAGCCATCCAGTATATGAACCTGTCTTTCCAGGCAGATGGTTACATGACCCAGTACACTGACCAGCTTTATACAAAGGAAGCTTTATGATCAAGGTATGCTGTTTACACTAAAAATACCTCTGTGTTCCCGGCTCTCACAGGAATCTTTCCTGAGGCTTAGTAAAATTTCACAGTCAAAAGTTTTCAAAAAGATTGTTGCTGACTTTTGTGGGAAGGAATTAATCTTTAGTTTATAACACATTCATGTGTTCATTTGGGGATCCAAAAATGGAAACATCCCTACATCACTTCTGAACAATATTAGCCTTATTTCCATATGCAAAATATAGCAAAACTAACTTCCAATTATGATTGACACAATTATGAATCTTACACCCAAATAATTAACAGATTTTGAATAAAAAGGCAAATAGACAATGTAGTTTTGCTTATCAATTTCTTTATTATGAACTGATCTTCTGGTTGAGATACAGAGATTTTTTAATTCAGTCTTCCGAAAAGAAGAAATTCCATAGATTTAAAAAAGATTAAAATATGAAATGCATAAATAAAGAACTGTTCAATACAAATAGACCATACATAAGTTGGGTTACACAGTGAGATAAAAAGTTATTATGTGGATTATACACAAAGAAAAATAAATGCAAGAAGATAGAATACCTAGCAACAGAAGTAGAAGATATTTAAGGTTGTTATTAGGTAATAAGAAAATTAAACTAATTAGAGAGACTGTGATTTACTAAGGTTTTTGTTCACCTACAGATAAGAACATCTGCGCAAATCCATGTTCATGATCAGAAAACATGCTACCCAGACCATTCCTTTGCTTTTTCTAACCTACACTGCCTCTCACACCCAAGATCCACTATTCGACTTCCAAATAACTTATCCTCAACTAAACTTATCTAAGCAGTTTGCAGTACTTGCTAATAGATACTCAACTAATAATAATATTCTTGTGTTATTCTATTTGTAATAGTTACCATAGAATGAGATGGTGCAGTTACTACAATATTTACTACTCTTTGATGAAAAGAAAAGGTTAAAACAGCAGTCTGCAGGTCACAGTGATACTTCTTGTATTGACAATATTTTTATCCACTTCTATATGTCAGTTACCCAAGCATAAACAAAATGGGAAATATATAACTGAGATGTCTACAACGCCCCTAAATACACTGATTATGTGTATAAATAAATATGTATAAAATTATGTATAAAATATAAAGAAGACATGCAGAATATAAATTATACATTTAAAATAAGTAAATGTAATTTTTTTGTATGTCAAGAAAGGGCTGTGAGGGGAGGGGAAGTAGGGTATATGTTCAGAGCAGTAAAAGGTGACATTATGCACCATACGTAGTTTTAAGAGCAACAAATACTGTTTTTAACCAGAAGGCTAAGAATTTATCTTGTCTACAAAACAAGCATCTTTTCAAGTGCCTGCTTCAGCACTGTCAACCTTTAAATGACATGAGCTTGTGCCTGAAAGTCTAATCTAAAGCCAATGAAGTGAGTTTTCCAGGTGTCTTAACCAGCTTAAAATGACAACTGTAAGTCACAATAGAATTCATAGTCTAACAGAAAAGTAAATTTTAAAATAACACACTTGTTCCAGTAACACCTGTTTATCAGTGGACCAACCCATAGTATAGAGAAGACAAACTTAGTGAGTGAGTGAAAGAGATCAGTTTATGTTTCTTCCCTGAATCCAAATTATTCTCACAGCTCAAGAAAAATCAGTGCTGATAATGCCCTAACAACCTCTAGCACCAACAGATATGACCCCAGGTGTAGTGATAAGAATATATAATTCTGCATTGCCTGAACTCATCTGTGTCTCTTGGAGAGTGCTGATGCTCTGGGAGCTTGGTGCCACATTGAAAAACAGAAAGCTTAAACTTTAGAAGAGATTCAAAATATGCCAGGTCGCACAATAATAACACAGCACTAATGGTAAATTAAGAGTTTAAGATGCATTTTGAATTACTGAGGAGGAAAATTTGCAAGAAAGAAGTCATTATTTCATGTTGGGAATAAAAATTACATATTTGATTTCTTAATTTGTTCATGTTATTACATATTCTGAAACTATTCTACTGATTAGAAAATAGAGTAAATAAACTTTTTTTTTTTCTGCAGGAGAATAATTACATGGGTCTGGAGTCAAAAGCAGGACTTCCAGCTGACTTCAGAAGAACAGGAGCTAAGATCCTGCATGGAAGCATTCGGGACTGCAGATATCACAGGCCATGTCCCAGCAGATGACAATTATACCAAATTCCCAACCAAATACTTCATCATGATGCAGCAGACAGAAGAAAAATTATCATTTCTCATTTAGAAACAATAACTCTTTAAGTTGTACATATTTAGTTCTTTTTAATTAAAATCCATTACAGTTTAAATACATGTTTATTCTTTCTCTAGGGAAGGCAATCACAGCTGTGATCTAGAGCCTAGATGGGAAACAGTAAGATGGAGAATACCCCTTTTATTTTAAATAATCCCTCATATATAAATTATTTGCCCCCACAGAGCAATTAGAATAGCAGCTGAATATTTTTCTTTCCAGACCAAGGAGGCAGGAAGCAGACAAGGCAAAAATTTATTTCTGTTTTGTTAAGAGCATCCTTATTTAAATCCTGAAATGCTATTACATTTCAAAAAATACTTTTTTTCTAATCTTAAAAAAACTAAAATGATCTCTTCAGAATATATAAATCCTCTAAGGCAGAGAGAATCTGTGGGAAGCCATTCCCTCATGAGTTGCAGGCAAGCACTCAGAGATTTCTTGCATAGGGAATGCTGCAGCCCTCTGGTACAATAATTGGATACAGGATGACACAGACACAGTGGCTGAAATCATGGCAGCTGCAGAAGGGCTGTGAAGATGATCTCTGCCTGCCCCTGGGCAGCTGGACTTTAGGCATGGCCTTGGTGTTCCAGCTGTGCCGTGTTAGCACAAACTGGCTTGTGGAATGCATACCCAGCCAGACTTTCCCATGCCTGGTCCTAGACACGGGATGGAAAACCTTATAAAGACTCCTGAATTACCATTTGGCTGTTACTTTGGAACTTCAAGAGTGAGTGAGTGAGTGAGTGAGTGAGTGGCAGACCCCAAGTCCCATAATAAATTGGGATAGAACACCTTAAAAAAGTGAATTTTCTAATTTTCGCTCTGGCAATACTTCTTCTCAGCATTATGTTAAATAAAACTGCCTGTAAAAAGAAGTGAATGACCAGCAGGTCACCTTTCCTTTTTCACACTACAAACCTGATGCAAAAGGCTTCTCCTTGATTTCAATCAGCCTTGGGAAAGTTACCTGTTCAGCAATTTTTGGAGCCAGATTTGTAGCCCTTAATTCCCACTGTCACCACTAAGTTTCATCTGCATGGAACAAGTTTAAGAACATCAAGATCTGAGTCCTTATGCATCCACTTAAATTTAGGAACACAAACACACCCACAGGCCCAAATATTTAAAGTGGGATATTAATTCTCCAGAGAGGCAAGTTCCTGTCATGGGATTTATGTCACCTTCCCTAGTGAGGGCAGTAAATATAATCTATATAATCTATATCATCTATATAATCTATATAATCTATATAATCTAATATAATCTATGCAGCTCACTAGAAGCACTATTTTCTGAATTCACCATTGCCCTTCTGCTTCCCCTGTGTGTGTCTGTTGTTCCTCCTACCTGCATTTCCAGTCTGCTCACCTGCAGATGACATTAGCTCCAAGGGATACAGTGCTCCAAAGAAAGCAGAAAAATGTAATTCCTAGAGAAATTCCCAGAAGCTTACCTGGCTACTAATCAAATGGAGTAGGAGTTCTCTAGCACCTTGTACTGGAAGAATTTCTCTCTCAATAACTTGGGTTTTGACATAAGCCCTAGAAAAAGATACATGCTGTCTCTGAATAGAAATCCTCTGTGACACCACCAGACATGTTACAAAAACATGCTGAATAACAACTAAATTCAGCTTAAGAGAAAAAGATAATTGTCATGATCATTTCCACAGACATGCTGAAAAAAAAGACTGTTTGCAGCTATTCAAGCTACTGTGTACAGCTTGGCTTTTACATGAGAAATCAAGATAATACTTTAAGGAGGCAATTACTGTAGCATTTCACATACAGTAACCTACATATAAAAAGCATTAGTATTATAGATTATGCCCAGCTCTGCTTTTACATGACAGTGATTATTTTCCCTGGGCTTCTTATTCTAGAATACTATTACACCTTTTGGTTTATACTCTTTTAACTTGTTCCCAAGTACTCATCTTTGAGAGATTATAACAAGCAGAGTTTTGCTTAATAGTGTCTTATTTTCAGTCACAATACTTACACCTAATTAAGGGATCAATGAGACCAAGACTTTGTTCTTGCTCTTAAATAAAAATTAGGTTTTGCAGACAGTGCAAATAAATTTAAATTACTGTAACATGAGGCACATGTTACAAGCAATACCAAAACCAAAACAACCAAAACAAGCAAAGGTATATAAATGTAAAATTTATTTACACAGTATTTTACTGCATATAATGAAAAGGATAGAGGAAAAAATACAAAGACACTGCCAAGCACAGTAAATATTTTCCACTATTTTTACAACCCTGAGATTCTTGAAGTTAAACTTTCTGTCCATATTGGGTGGCTGTTTCAACTGGAGGGAAGCTGGAATGGGGACAGCTCTGGGGATTCACGTTTTGGACCGGGGATGTTTCAAGTGTTTTGTAACTTCTAGAGTTCACAGCTTCATTTACTGTACAATTCCTGTTTGTAAGCTCCTCCACAGAAGCAGGACATGCAGACTAATCACTGTTTTGTAACTTCTAGAGTTCACAGCTTCATTTACTGTACAATTCCTGTTTGTAAGCTTCTCCACAGAAGCAGGACATGCAGACTAATCACCGTTATCAACAAGCACTAATGGTAAATAATTATTTAATTCCACATAAAGCAAACACTGATAAGAGACACTCATCTATAATAGTGGTCTGGCTAGATGCTTCAGGTCAGCTGGCAGGTAAATTATTATAAATTCCAAAGATGAATTAGAAATTCTTCCATTCCATTTAGCCTATAAGGATGGTAATTAGAGTTATTAATATTACTTGCTTTCCAACTCTGTTGACCAATGCAGTCCCAAACCTAGTTGCCAAGAGAGGATATTATTAATACTTGGAAAGCATTCTATTGGAATCCGTGGTAAGAAAAAATAGCATTAGAAAGCAAAATAGCACAGGAAATGGAAGAGTTTCAAAAACCCAAAACTTTTGTAACGCAATACTTTTTCTGACAAGACATACATTTCAAATTTCAAACACTTTCAAGTATTTTGCAGATTGACAAATTAAAATTCAAACCAGAACTCAACAGTTCAGGAACATCAGAAGATGCCAGAAATAACATTTAGGAACTAGATGTCTTTAATAGATGTCTGCTATATCTTAAATATGAAACAAAAAAAATTACAAATCTGATTGTTTAAATAGCTCAATACATTTTGAACTTTAGGCACCAAAAATTTTGATTCATTTCCACTCATCCCAATGGATAACCAATAAAGTAAAAAAGATTCTCTATATGGAAAAGAAACTCCAAATATTCTGTTACCATCTGCACAGCTAATTGAATGGACCATTCACAAAGCATGTATGTGGTTTAGAGTGCTTGTTCCCAAAGCAAAATCTAGAAAACATAGCTGACTGATGTGACCATGGTTAAATAGGCTTTGACTAGTGGGAGCACCATTCTAAGAAAGTGCAGCTAGTTTTTTTTTATTTTAGGTGTTGATAAGGGTGCACAGAAGTCCCCAAAGGACATGGAGAGTTAAATGTTAAACAAGCACAAAAATGAGAAGTTTACTATCTGGGAGTTTATGGAAGTATTAAGAACCCAGTAGTCTAGAAAAAGACTAAATCCAATACAAACTGTGGTTGCAACAATTACATGTGTATATATATATATATATATATATATATATATAAAAAAAACAATATATATATGTTTCACGTTGCATCTGCATTTTCAATCAATTTTCTCATTTTTGTGCAGGCTTCCTTCACATTTTATGGGGTGTTCTGTGGTGTTGGGTTTTTTTCCCTAGGATTTAATACACAAAAGTTAGATCAAAAATGAATGAGTTACTTTTGTTTCATACCTTTTATTAATTTTATGTAATCCTGTTTGTGAACACTCTGATTTCTGCATAAGTTCACAAAATAGCAACTTGTTGTTCTGAAATGGGATACTCTTGATCTGAAACAAGTACATTAATCCTCAGCCTTGCATCAAACAATGACAAGTTTGCAACAGATTTCCTTCTCTCAGCTCCATTATGAGAGTAACAAACGTGCTCTTGCTCATTAACTTGAATAATATATCAAACAGAAGGCCTTTAATTGTTTATTTTGCTAGCTGGAATAGAGGCTGTGAAATTATGGGGAAAAAATACAAGAAGCAATTTCAGGTCCCTTTTTTTCTTTGCTGTGTATTTTCTCTGCTTTACTGTTTTGTCTATACTAATTCTTTCTCCCCCAGAATTTAAGAGAAATATCTCTCAGTCCTCTCTCCTCAGAGCTACTTAAGCATTTAGGAGCACAAGGGGCAAAAATCAGCTACTATAATAACCTCTATTTAAAGCTTGATTGTGGTGCCTTCTTTTACAAGCAGTAAAAGAAACAATTTCATTACATTGATACAACAACTTACAGAAGTATAAAAATAGACAAAATATAATATCAAGGGGGACAGAATTCCCCATCTATTCAGAACTCTTACAGCAAATCAAATAGATATCTAAAAACCTTCCCACAATGGTAGATGGGAAAAATTAGCATCTCATCTGATAGTAGCAAAAAAAAAAAAAAAAAAAAAAAAACAGCTGTAAAAAATTGCTCATTTCTTCCTTCTACTTGCAACAGTGGGAACAGTTCTGGTCCTAAGAGATATTTCCCAAGCCATAGACAAAATCTTTAATTGAGGCTGCAACAGAACTTTTATCTCTTGACTTGTATTTCCACTCTCAACCACTAACTAACAGTACTGTATTTCACTCTGAGTCTCAACTTCTTGTTCACTTTGTTTCCAATTTGATTAACAAACAGACATCAAAACAAGGAAAGATTTTGAGAGATTACAAAATCCACTTTCAGTCTCTTACAAAGTGGTATCTGAATAACTCTCAGTCAGGCAGCAATGGGCATGAAATATTTTCAGGACATAGTACAGCTAATATTCCTAAACTAGTCCCAAGAGAGGTAAACCCCAGAGGTCAAATTCTTCTGTAAGATAAAAGTGCAAAACTCTCACTGAAACATATGTGAAAATCCCATATATAAATCTGTCCAAGGACAGAATCTGAAGAATTTCCAAGATGAAGCTCTTGGCATAAGCACAAGAAAACTGGTTCTCTAAGAGGAGATCTTTTAGCACATCTTTTTTCTTTCCTCTGAAGTAATACATTAATGAAGAGAGAAAAATGAACAAAATAGAAATGCTATAGGTTTCAATATCTGTGTGACAGCAGAGAGGTGGAGATATTTTGCACCAAATTAAAAATATTAAATTAATAATTAAAAAAAAAAAAAAAAAAGAAATATAGGGTTGAAGAAGCATTTACCAGATCCATCTATTTTAACCGGAAGAACCAAGCCTTGTTTCTCAGCTCTTTCTTTTCTCAGAGACCATTGATGCTGAGTAAGAACACCTGATAAAATGCCCTGGAGAAGCTTTACAACTCAACTGGCACTTACACAGCCGATAAGTCTCACTGATATCAGAGTAATCTTTCCAGAAGGATGAACAGCTCTTGAACAATCTCTCCAGGGAACAGCATTAGACACAACAGACTTCCTCCATCACCAGACATGATATTCAGTTCATATGCAATATACCTTGTGTAATGACACACAGGAGCTAATACACAGATTATTTTTAATATGGTTTAACATCAGCAGATAATAGAAACTGATAATTTCTAATGGTTAAAAAATATATAGGATGGAATGTGTTTTTAGAATGTAGGCCGCAGATACCCACCTCATCATCACAGTTGAACAGTTGAAACACTTTAATCTTGTTTACAGAAGGTCTATATGACTGGAATACCATTTTCTTATTTACACCTTTTTCATAACTTAGTTTTTATCTGCATCAGAAAACAATTCCTCCTGCTACATTGCCCAGCACAATGAAATTCTTGGGATTTTTACTCACCTAAATCTAAATGTAAAAATTAAACTTGAAAGGTTTTAGACAAAAATCTGTTTTTCCAGTTCCCAAATCACTCATACTTGTTCACAGTGTTTACTGACCTTCACTCACTCCACAGGCTTCTAAACTTGGGTAACTGAACTAGCCATCCCTGCTTTCTCAGTACCCAGTGACAGATTGTCCTGCAGCTACAGAGGGGGGTTTGTTCTGTGTGAGTGTCTGCTTGGAGAAGGATGAATCATTAGATTATTGTGTTGACATGAACTTAGACTAAATGCCAAACTCTTGAATTGATATAGTCACATTGAATTAATCCTTTTCCCTGTGCTCAGCTCCTTGCACTATATTACCAAAAGCAAGCAAATACATACTATATACAGAGAAATTCCTTCGTTCCTGAGCATTGCTGTATTCATGAGCAGTAATTAGTGACAATCCTTTGCTCTATCTGTATGAAAAGAGAAAAATTATACCATCTTTTTACAGGTGAAAAATCTCAGACAAAAATAGTCAAAATGAGACAATAAGCTCACTTGGGAGATTTAAACCAAACTTTTTTTCTTGGTTCTTTTTTTTCTGATGGTGTTTTTCCTCATTTGTTTGGAGGGTTGTTTGGTTTTGGCTTTTTCCTTCAGTGTTGTAAATTATCCAAGGTGAGACCAGACAGCTTTTCTTCTGTTTCCAGAAGTAACAACTCCACATTGGC
Organism: Muscicapa striata striata; assembly: GCA_030060385.1. Classification (NCBI taxonomy): domain Eukaryota; kingdom Metazoa; phylum Chordata; class Aves; order Passeriformes; family Muscicapidae; genus Muscicapa; species Muscicapa striata. Next base: position 231,427 of record JAREIS010000487.1, on the reverse strand, counting down.
ATGAATCTGGATTCAAAGTCCTTTGTAGGTACCCACAGAGTGTGAGAAAAATGGGATTTTTGCTCAGCTGGAATGATTACTTTGCCTCTACCAGAGACATTCTCATTCTCTGGCTGCAAGGCTATGCCCATTTTCTTCTGTATCCCCCTGCCCTATTTGTTGCAATACACGAGGCACAGTTGCTACAGGCAGCAGGCACACAAACCTGGTTCACCCTCAGAGAAGACACCTTTGGCAGTCAGAAAGGCTGGATCACACTGTGCTGTCCTGTCTCACCTCTTCTGTGTCTGTCATTAAAGTCTGCAGAATAATAGTTTCAGAAAATAAACAAAAGTAGTAGCAAATTCCTGTGTTTAGAGTCCAGAGTTTCAGGCACCTCTATTTTTGACTTTATAGTCTCAGTGCTCTTTTCACACAGGTTTTAATTTTTTTTTAATGAAACATCTGCTATTTTAATCTATATCAGCATTAATACTTTGACCACAATTAGGATTTGGCCTTTTGGAATCACAGCATATATACAACCACATATACCTCTCCAACTGAGCTAACAGCAGAAGTGCAATGATGGCAAACTGAATATATTGATTAACCATTAATAAATGGATATGACACACAGTTTAACCAGTGGGCTTCAAGCCTTTTCAATGGTCATAGGAAAGGTAGAGGTTAGCAAATCTGGTTTCCATGACAGATTTTGGATAGTGAATATTCTAAAATTGCTTTTTCTATTTATTTCTCCCCCTAATCCTCTCTCTACTCTTTCCATCTGCTTAAATGTCTGCCTTCAGCCTACAAATTCTCATCTGTAGCCTCCACTTCTGCTCATACAAAGGTCTCCAGGTCTCCTTATCTTTCTTTCTCCTCCTCCCCAGCCTTGCACTGCAGATGGCCCCTTCTTGTTGTGGGGGGACATTTGGAGTGATGCATTTGTCTTCCCAAGTCACTGTTAGGTATGGTAGAGCCCTGCTTTCCTGGCTGAGCACCTGCCTGCTGCAGGAAGTGGTGAATTAATTTTCGTGCTTTGCTTGCATGTGCTACTTTTCCTTTCTCTATTAAATCATCTTTATCTTGAGCCACAAGTTTTCTGCCTTTTACCTTTCCGGCTTTCTCCCCAGTCCCGGTGGTAGGGGAGTGAACGAGGGTCTCCGTGGGGCTTGGTTGGTGTCTGCAGCTGAACCACAACAAATATACCCTCTCTCTGACTTCTTTAAAAGATGCCAGAATTCTATAGCTGCGTTTGATTTGATACATCTGAGGCTTTGAAATCTTCCTAAGAAGCAGAATACAGATGAAAATCAAAAGTAAATTGATGTGAAAATTAAGAGCTAGTCAACATTTTTGTGTGATACGGTTAATGGTTAGTGAATCCAACAATTAAATATTTAACTGCCAGTCAGTAAACAAATACTACCAACCAGTCTTCAACAGACTATTTGAGTGTTTTAGAGCCCAAGATGTGTTGATTCAAGGCCTGCCAACCTGAGATTAACTGTTTACCTATTAGGAAGATGTCAATTGATTTTTGAAATGACAATGAAACAGAAATGAGAAAGTAAATAAGGCAGACACAGAGGAAATGGTTAGAGAAAACAGTTTCCACATAATACAAGTTTCTAGTGCTCTGACACTCCAGAAAAATATGAGAAGCTACCTGAAAGTCAGGGGACTCTCACCAATGTAAAACTGGTAGGAAGCCCCAAACAGGACCATCAGTTGTAGAAATTTCTAGAACACAGTAAAGAAACTGAAAAGAAATATGGCAAATTAGACAATCAACAGGCCACAGAAAGGAGTTTGGAAGTGAAGAGTGTCACCTATTGTTTAACTTACCTCTGGTTTGAAAAGAGAGAAACTGAAAAATATAACGTCATTTTATAAAACAAAAGTTATCCCAGACACTACAGAGCAGTAAGTTTGACTGTCCAAGCAGAAGAATGGGTAGAAACAGAATTGGTGGCTGAAGGAATAAATAAAATACATAATATTTCATAAAGAAGTCATAATTTCCAAAGCTATTGAAAAGTCAATTAGTAAGGAGGTCAGACAACTTTGTTGATAGAAAACACCTGAGGTTTTTTTAAGGTCTTTCACCAAATGTTTTTTAATAAACTAGATTGGTCTGGATTTAAATATAAGACACTCTCATTGATAAATAATAGGTGTAGGAGAGTAAACAAAAACTAAAATAAACGTTCAGCCTCGGAATTTCATTGGGTGAACCAGTCAAAGACTTACCAGTGATGAACATGGACCTGGGCTGAGATATATATTATTAAATTTACATAAGTGGGGACAATAGACAATGGGATGAAGGAGAAAGGAGGAAAAATCAAATTTGCTGACACAGATACGGAATAGTAAAACTTGAAATGAAAAATCGATTATATTGATTAAGTCTTAAAATGTCAGATTAAACTAGATCTTAATAAACGCAGTTATGCACATGAGAAGAACATAACTGTAACTATAAACAGGGAGTTTCTGTTTGTTCTTAGGCAATTGCTAGAAACACCTGAAGTCATGATCTCAAAAAATAGATCCTAAAGTTACTGTGCATATTTGTGCATATGCTGTGATCAATGAATATCATTGATATTGAGAATAAAACTGAGAACAACAGTCATCATGTCATTATGACACTTTGTAAACACCTGTCAAACCCACATGTTTGCTTGGGTGTGCAATATCCAAAAGAGCAAACCAGAAAAACTAGAGAATTGCAAAGATGATCAAAGTATACATTTTTTCCTATCTAGGAAAGAGTACATAGCAGACTTTTCAGTTTGGAAAAGATGTAACTTGTCTACAATGATTGTCTACACAATCATTGAGAGGATGGATAGTGTGAATAAAAAATATTCACCCACTATATCTCATTATGGAAGGACAAGGGGACATTCAGAGAAATTATCAGGCAAAAGGAATTTTTTTGTATAAAATGCACATTTCAGCTGTAGAATTCATTCCTACAGTAAATCAAAAACTAAATGACCTCAGAAATTATAACCATGGGTAACTTTACACATTTGGCCATCATAAATGGTGGTCTCTGTGGCTTATCTCTCTGATTTCCAAAGGATGGGCCAGCAGTTGGATTTGTTGGGTCCCTTCCTTTTCCCCTGCAATCCATTTTCATTCCTGCTGTCAGAAGAAATTCTGACAATACAGCCCATACAGCCTGTAGAGAGTGGTGGTGCTGCTGGCCCGATGCAGGTGATCTACAGGGAGGACTAATAAAAGGCAAACATTGCTGCCCTTCCCTCTGTGCTGCTTTCCAAGAGCCAATTACTATTTTAGAGGACTTTAAACTTCTATTTAAACAACTTTATTTTTGCTTTTCCACTCTTCTATTACCATTCCCTTTTAATGTTGTTAAAAACTAAATTTATTTTTATACGTAAGCAATTCACGGTTAAGCCATGAGAAGAATTCTGAGATTTCTTCCTGTCTATAAATACCTTATACTGCACAGGCTCTCTGTCAGATCCTAGGGAATTCTATGTGTTGTGAAATTGTTAATATAAATGGCCTATAACAGCTGGACAGAGGAAATAAATCACATGCAAATACAGCACATGGCTACATATATATTCATACTATTTACCTGTCTTTAATTACAGACTTGAAAATATTCATTATTTCCTTAAACATAATTTTCCAAAACTATGTAGTTACAGGACAAAGGAATCAGAACAAAGAAATTAAAATAAACTCTAGGCCTTCAGGGAGAAGAAAGCAGGGGAAAGCAAAACAAAATAGAAGGAGAACAAAGATTAACTCAAGCCAAAAGAAAAGAAAAAGAAAGGGAGGAAAAAACTTACAAAAAATAAGACAATGAAGCAAATAAATTACAGAGCAATTAAAAAGCAGAAAAGTGAGTAAGGAATATTTGTCAGGTTTTTGTTCTACTTTTACAATAATGGAAGCATAATAATTTGAAAGATGAAATGGTTTGGAATTTCTTTTTTTTTTTTTTTTTTTTTAATTTAGGTATTATGTTTCTGATTTCTTTCTTTCATGGAAATTGTGGAAATCGGAATCACAGAACAGTTTGTGTAGAAAGTGACCTTTAAAGGTCATCCAGTCCAATTCCCCTGCAACAAGCAGGGACATCTTCAATTAAATCAGATTGCTCAGAGTTCCATCCAACCTGGACTTGAATGTTTCAGGTGTGGGGCATCTACAGCAACTCTCTGGAACACAGAGAAATTTCCTTTAGCCCAAACACAGAGAGTTTTCCCTCACTTACCCCCCCACACACACACACATCAACTTCTCTCATTAGGAAGGGAGATCTTCTGTTACATTCAAGTAATGTGCTAGAGCCTACTTTTTCACCATGGTGTGATAAAATAAATAACATGGAGCACTCTGCAGGTTCACTTCCCAAATTATCCAGGAGCAGAGACAGTCCAGTGAACGTGCAGCCCGAGACACAGAGCTTGGAACCACTTGTCACTTTATGACAATCCAATTTCTTCACACATTTTTTCCAAATGTAAAATGGAACTGACTAGATGAGAAGTCTGTGCATGTCAGAGAATACTCAGAGTGTATAGAAATGATGTCTTGAATAGGCTGGGTGAGAAGTATATTCCTTTTGATTGTTGCCTCTTTCTTTTTAATGTTCTCAGAAAACGGCTGTATCTTTCAGAGTCTCTCAAGGATTTTTAGATAAAAAGAGAGGTTTTATCTTTGCATGTCTATAAGCAGTGAAAAACTCCAGAGACTGAAACCTACAGGCAATTCAAATAAACTAAATCCGATCAAGGTAATATCAATGCCAGAATTAGAAGAAAACCCAGAGAGAATATCAATAACAACATTAAAACAGCAGGTTTCAACTGGAATCAATAGGCAGTATAAACAGAAAAAATTAAGTCACAAAGTGATAGTAGATAAAAGCTCCCCACTCATTAAAATTCTGTTTGTCTTTGTGTCTTTTTATCAATGTACCTATATATCTATGCAAGTGTATCAAAGTTTATAATGTAAAAGAATGATGAAATAATCTAATTAATTTCCGGTGTCATTTCACATATTTCTTTCAAGTTAAAACTGCAATATTAATAATGGTTTGCAATTTAATAAAATATCTCTATGTCCTATTAACTTCTATATCTGCTTGTTATAAAGCCCTTTTTTATCAAATAGCTAAACTTCAAAAGATTTCTGCTTTGATCTGAAATGAAAAAATGAGGTTCATTCCATTTGTACAGAATAACCTCACTATATTTTACAGAAAGACAGTTGTCTGTTACTGCCTTTCTGCTTCAAAATACATTGTAACTTGGGCAAGCAAGAAGTATGGGAGAGAAGACTGAGCTTTATGAAGGCACATTATAATGTGGCTGGGGCTGTGTCAAAATTTATGATGGTTGCAGCAAGTGAGATATCCTTCCTACTTGAAAAACAATAAAAGTTTCAGGAATGAAATGTGTACGTGTTTAAAGGTGGGTTTGATGCTCTAGGGGTTAGCTTTCATGGTTTATTTTTACTTTCAGAATTGAGATTTTAACAACATGTTAATCACTTTTGATTTTCCAATAGCTATTTCTTCCCCACAGGATAAAAAAATATTTGACAGATACAGTAAGGGGGAAATATTCTAAATTTAAGCTGTTTATGGAATTTATATCCCAAGTCAACATTTCTAAAGATGCCAGTCCAGATATCCAGAGAGCAAATTAACAATCTTTGCATGACTAAAATACTGATTGATATTATTAAAATTTTGATCCAAAAAGAAACTCAGCACGGCATCTAACTTAAACCATGTCTGACACTCACACGATTCCTGGATAACAAAGAAAAAAAGCCATACTTTATATATTGCTCAACCCAGAGCCTTTGTAAAGAAATACTACAGTAAATGTTACAACTTCAATCAGAACACCTTTCTGTCAGAACACCCTTTTTAGTGGGTCCTTTAAACACCATTGGTGAGTGGATTGGAAGTTCAGGAAAAGGCAATAAAGCTGATCACGGCTATTTTGTAATATGGCAGGCAGTGTGAAAAGGATTGGTGAGGACTACAGCAAGGGTGTTTCTTGCCACCTTATCATCCCCTAAGGGTCCTTATGCTGGAGCTTACAGGTATCCTTCACTGACAAAGGGCAGAAGGGATCTGTGCTACCCAGCTCAGGTCTGCAGCTGTGTCAGTAAAGGCAATTTATCCTCTCGTACCCATCTGCATCTCCTCCCCATAGCTTCTATGACCCTTATCCACAACCACATGACCTCAGATCACCCTCATGCTCCATTTTTAGTATAATTAATCCATACTCTAACAGCTATACTCCCCTCCAAGGAACTTCCCTGCAACAGCACTTCCTATTCTTTCACTGCCCTGTGCCTACCCCTGCTTGCACCACCTGCCTAGAAGCACATGGAGTTATTTATATCAAGTATTGACTGCCTCTCAAGCCCCTGTCTGCTTCCAAAATACCTGCTATGCTAGGTTTTCCAAAGGAAAATTGTCTCAGTGAAATTTTCCCTGAAGAATGTGCACAGGATTGGTTGTGAAGGAATTTGGCAATGAGGGAGACATGATAGCTGCTATATAAGAATCTAGAAAGTTTTCATTCCAGTTTTCATAAGCTTTTTATCCTTCATCCTCTGTTCAGTAGCAAAAGTGAACAAGGACAGTGACGTGGACCAACCTCCTGTATTACCTGGAGGTAATACCATTAACCCTGTTAGCAATTCATAGAAATTGCATGTCACAAGGGGGCTGGAATATACAATTGTATTTATGGCTGATTTAAACTTCTGGTTTTGTAGTTAACAGTGGTTTAAAGTTAATTGATATAGATTTATTAATTAACTGTCCAGAGGAAATTTTGTAGCTGATGTTGTTGTTTTCCCTGGAAATAGTGCATTGTGTAGAAGACAAAAGATCAGCTACACAAACATGATGCTGTTATCAGTTTGTCTACTTGTTTTATCTCATATGAGAATAAGCATTAACTTTCTGAGTCAGATGTTCTCATTAATGTGATTCCCATCGTGAAAATACACAAGCTACCAACACTTCTAAAACTCTCTTTCTTCATATCACAAGCCTGCTCTTAAGAGTTCCAGCTCCACAAAACTTGCTAATGTTCTTACTGAGTCTTACTTACCTAAAAACAGGAAAGGAGCTGCAAAAAGGTCTGAGGTACCTATTTGATTTTGGGTACTTCCCCCAGAGTCAAGATCCTCAGAACCTCTGCTACCTCCATCCTAACCTCGGTATACCTAAAGGTTGCACTGTCTAAATACCTATTTGCTTCTTTTGGCAGATCCAGGCTAAGTACTTTTGGAAAATGCCCTCTGAATCAAATCCTACACAAAATAAGGTGGAGAGAGCTAAGACCTCTTTTGCACAAAGAATAGCTTCATTTGAAGTTTTACAGTCATTTTAAGAGGAAAAATGCCACCAAAAAATATGCAGCCTTGGATTTGTTATCAGGAAAACCTCATTACATTGAGAATAGTGAAGTTGGGGAGCCAGTCACCCAGAAAAACTTTGCAGCCTCCATCTCAGAAAGTTTCCAGACCCAACTGGATAAAGCCCTATGCATTCCTGTTTGATCCCAGAGTTGAACATGCTTTGAACAGGAAGCTGGACCAGGGATTTCCTGAGGTCTTCCATGGCCTATGTTATCCTGCATTTGTATGTATTATACCCATTGCTTCTTAATAATTGCTTGGTTACAGCTCTTACACAATCCTCAAATGTGCTTTGGATCAGGAAGCAGGAATCCAGCAAGGGATGAGTTTGGGCCCTGCTGCCCCTTTGAGAATTCATTTGACTCTGAAAATTATAATTTGAATATTGACGACAGAGAATTTCTTAGAAATGGTGCAGTAATCTCTGCATGCAGTCCTTCTGCATGGACCACACAAACATGAAGAGCCCTACTGACCATTATTGGATACCTTCTAACCACAGTCAGCCATGGTTTAAAAGTTTCTGATTATTTCCCACAATATAAAACAAATTTTTGAACTTTTCTCTTGGTTCAGATAATATTTAACTCCACGTGAAATGCTTACTCAGCTGCTAAATAAAGTGCTTTTCTGTGTGGGTAAACATAGCAGGATCTGACTCAGAGCAAATTATTTATTTAATACACTAAGCCCTACTTTCTGTTCACAAAATCTTCCTTGAAACAAATGTACAGCAGTTAAGACAGAGCTACTGCCTCTTTTCTGGTGATGTTTGAGTTCTTGTTGTCTCCCCAGTTGGTTAATGATAAATGAACACCCCTGACAGATGGTGCTGCATGCAAGCCTCCTCATCAGTAGGGGCTGGGGCATTTCAAGGAAGGTTTGGCATTCACCTGGTTCCCATTATTATCATACTCAGCTGTTTGTAGTAGAGAGCAGATCTTTGTTTGCTAAAAAACAACCACATGGGAAGAAGACTGACACTTGCCAGGCTCTGCAAATAAAAACTGGGAACCCAGACACTGGGTCAGAGAGGAGGGTTTTGAGGAGGATTTGTTTCCATCTTCCTCCACAATTCCTTAGTGAAAACATAGGATTCAAGAGTAGCCAGCCCAATTCAGTATCACAAATTCACTTGAGGACTTGTTAAAATTATAATTCCTTGGTTTGTGAAACTAAGAGACTCTGCAGCAGCATAATGCTTAATTTTCTTTTGTCAAGGTCCTGATACATTTGAGTGTTTGATAGAAAAACACAACACTTGTTGGAAATGCATTCTTAGCATTGTAATACGTAAATGAAACATAAATAAAAAATTTATTGCAGATCATGTGGTACAGTTCCACCATCCTAAATACAATATTTAAAATTTCATATTAATCTTATCTCCATGCTCATACCTTATTATTTCTTAGATACTGACAACACACAAAAAAAACCACCACCTATACCATGAAGTTTTGCTGTGTGAATGACAGACGCAGTGAAGGCAAATCACACTGGAAAAACAAGGAAAAATTCTCATATTTATCTTTTCATATATTTTAATACTTCATTTCTTATTGATGTCATGGAACTAAACAACAAACTCTCTGCAAAGAAGTTGCTCACCTGCTGACACTTTCGTTAGTTCCTATCATACAAAAGGAAAACAAAATAAACAGGTTTTTATGTGCCTTTAATATCAGACAATATTGTCGTTATTTAAGCAGAAGATGTATTGAAAGCCATAACTATGGGTTTTATGAGATTATCCTGTATACCACAGCTCAGCAGCACATCCCAGTACAACCAGTTCTGTATAAAGCAATCCTATGAGTCGCAGAAATTGTGTTTCCTTCTCACCTCACTGCAGAGGTGTTAGACTACTATTAGATGAAAACTACCAATGTTTCCATCTTACTCCAGCAATGGCTCTACTGTAGCTGTGAAGCCATAAAGATATAGAATCAAAATTTTTGTGGAAATATACTGGGTAAATAAATAATAGGTTCAAATCTTCATTTACACTTTCTTGGAGTACTGCAGAGCAATTCAGGATTATTTTCTATTTACAATCAATGTCACATTGTCAGTGGCGTCAGATGACACTGTGTAGCTGTAGACTCATCTTTTTCTTTGAACAGAATAATCACAGACTGGTCTGAAAATATTATCATTCTGTGGAGAAATTGCAGAAATTCTTTACCACCCAGCATCTCTTATAGCTGGATATAGAATTGAAGTCCTGTTTTTGGACAGGACATGTTGAATACTTTGGGAACAGTGAAATTTGGATTGTAAGAACAGAGATTACTTTTTTTTTTCATTTAGCCTGTCTTTTTGGACTGTTCTCAAAGGACAGAAACATGATATATACAACACCAGAATTTTTTTCTGAGAAAGATTGACCAGAAATATATGGGATCCCATATAAAACTCATATATCCCTATATGAAACTCATGCTCGACATTGCTGTTACATGTAACTAGTCATGAGGACACAATGACTAGCCAAGGTACATTAAGAGCTGCCTGGTACAGAGTTGGAATTTACTGGCAGTATTTTGCATTGCATGAGATTGCCTGCAGGTACTGTGGAGTCAACCTCAGGCCAAATTATAAGCATTGTTAGTGCTGTGTTTTTCTGTAGTCTTGCAGTGCTCATCTTTTTGTTTGTAAACCACATAAAGAAAATCTTCTTGGGCTTCTCATGATGCCAGATCACTTCATATCAAAATAGATTAATGCTAGCCAGAGCACTACATGTTTATACTACAGTTTTCTCTGAGGCAATATCTTTCCTCTAATTACAACATAAGGACATCCCCACAATCAGAGCCCAGGGTTGCAGTATGGTGACCATTCCTGTTAAGCCATCTGAGAGATGACTAATAACTCCAGTGAGATGAAAAGCAAGGCACAATGCTCTGGGAGTTAATCTTAAAAGATTTTTTTTTTTTAAATCACTATTATCTTTCAGGCAGTTGGTGTTTTGAGTGTTTGATAATAATGAGAAGATCCAAGGGTCAACAGCCTCTGCCAAGCACTAAGACTGACTCACAAGCCAGTTTTGTACTGGTATCTTTCCACAGTTTTCAGATGAATTCTCAATACATGAATGTATGTCAATAGGGTCATACTAAAAATCTATAAGAAGGAATAAGGATGACTATTTATTTCCAGACACCATAATAACTACAATAAAAAAGTTCTTTCTTGACTTAACATAGAATCTAAGGAAACAAATATTAATTTATACAATCAAACAGTTTTGTATCTGTTACTTGTGTTCACTTTTGAGCAAGCTGGAAGCAAAATAAAGCAATTAAACTTCTAGGGACTATCATGATTTAAATGCCCTGGAATTTTAGCACACAATTCCTATTTTCTTGGTAACCATTGTTATAAAAGAAACAATCCATGCTAGAATTTATTGCTGTAATTTATATTAGGCAAGGATTTGTGATCCTTGAAATTCCCTGCTGTCTGATTTACAATATTCTTTTGCACTGTATCGTCCTTAATTTTATGTAATCAACATTTGCAAGGTTTCCTGTTATAGCTGCTGCCATACCAAACTGAGGTTATTTATCTAGTCAGAATGTTTGCTCTTTGCAGTGTATTTTGTATATGCTAAGAGTCCCAATACTATATAATTACTTGTTTGCTTGCCTGCTCTTTTGATCAAGTCTCTGAGACATTATTGAACTTTAGCAATCAATAGAATTTCAGGTGTCCAACAACCACTTAGAGATTTGTGAATATTGAGTGTTTGTGTATATATCCCAGATGCAAAGCAGCCAGCATGTTTATCTAATTCTTTATTTGATTTCAAAGACAGCTGTTGAAAACCTTTCATATACACAATTATCTTCTTTTATTTGAGCATGGCAGTAACTATGCAAATATCTCAATTTGTGTGGTTTTAATAACTGAGCTATTCTTTTCCACATGTACTTGTTTTCTGCTTGCTCCAGATAGAAATAGGGTAGGTTTTAAAGTGTAGCTCTCCTTGCTGTGGATTTCTGTTACATTTAAGGTGTTCTTTTATGTTTTGCTATTTTGAATACACCTCGTTCTTCAAGCATAACATGTATTACGTGATGTGAGGATAAACTGCTTCACTAAATCCCATTATTCTGAAGAACAATAAAAATAACAAGTTGGTGACACTGAAACAGACATAAATAACATTTCTTATTTCCTTACTCTTTTAGAATCTCCTTCTTGCACTTCTGAATCAACTCTAGCTCCCAGAGCTGTCAGACTAGGAGAGCACTACCTGTGTTGTTTTTGTCAAAGAAAATTATGTTATTGAACACTGTAATTTGTTAAATTCCAAATCTTATTTGGACAATTAGTTCAACCTGTGTTATCTCTGAATATGTAACTGAAAAAATAAATGAATGGTGCATACAAAACACACCCATGGTTCCCAAAACAAAGAGGACCTTATTCAGGGAGATGTTATTTGAAGATAAGAACAACACTCTGGCATCGTGCCTCTCCCCACAATGCCATGAAACCAATCTTTTGTGACAGCTTTGATGGCTGAGGGTCCCTGAGTTCCTGGAGGTAAGTAGGCTGGAGGACAATATTTTTCTTGCAGGTAGACAGAAAACCCCAAAACAATTTGTGAAATAAATACATTTTAAATGGTCCTCACAATGACTGCAGTCATCATGATTAGAGTCGTGAATCCACAATAAGCCCGATTTTGCCCATTTATACCTTCCTAGAAGCTACAAACAAGAGCACTGAGCAGCAAAGTCAGCAAGTTCAGCCTAAGGTCAAGACAAACTCTTTAACCCAAGGTTCAAAAGTTCAATTTTCTCTCACATTACAAGAAAAGGAAAGACAAAAACAAGTGGAAAGATCAAGACAAAGAGAACAAGCAATCAAGCCTCAGTTCCTTCTGCAAGATATATGTAACGGGACATATTGAACATAAATATTTAACATTAATATTTTCATTGCCAAATAGACTCTAGCTGAACATGATGGGATAGAAAAAGTCAGGAGAATATTTATAAGAACTTATTTTACCTCAAACAAGTTAATGTTGGCTTACAGTAGGTGGCCTACTGCAAGGTGCATTTTCACAAGCCTATGCAGTAGAGAGAAATAGAGTGAAAATATCATCCTCCTGCTATCCATAAAAACACTCCCATCAGCTTCATCAAAATGGGAGCCCTTTGTGCCTTCCTCCATCCAGCCTGATTGGTTGCCTCACCATTGTCCAGAGGGACCTTCTTTGCATCCTTCTTCTGTCCAGTACTTCACCTTCCAGCTGAGGCCCACCTGCTAGTTCTGCTCTCTGATTACTGGTCAGCCACCATTCCTGGGCTCATCAAGAATGGCACTTGTAGGTCTTAGGCACTTGTAGGGCACTTGTAGGGCACATAGCCCTGCATGGGGGCACACACACACACACACACACACCCTGTTTCAGTTCAGCCTGGGGCCATTGAGCTGTGCTGTAAGCGTGCCTGTCTCCAGCTCTGTCACAGCCATGCCCAGCTTTGCAGTCTGCTGGACTGGGCTCTGGTCCATGGACTGACTTCTCAGTTTGACCTCAGACCTGCCACCTACCTCCAGGACCTGTCTGGTGGTCACCAGGCTGACTAAGACCCTGGCTGCTACCACAAGACTGGATTTACATTCCTGGACTTGCCTCATCACCAAATGATGCCTGGACTCTCAACTGGCCCCCTCTCCAACCCCAGTCCCTGGAAATGGTGCAACAGAGCACTGGCTGGCAAGTCCCTGCCCTGCTCTGTGTGTTGCCCACCTGATGAACCAACTACCTGTGACTCAGGGTAGTGGACCTATCCCATATAGCATTCCTCAGTCCTGAAAGTTCACAGAGGGGCCCTTTGCAGCCCAGTCAGCTACCAGCTTTTCAGGGAAAGGCACCAAGCAGGTAGAGGTGAGGAACTGCCTGGTGTTTCTTCCAGAGGTAGCCAGCTCACACAGAGTCCCAAGTACTGAGATGTCCTTCAGCTTGTGGACCTAATGAAAACTCAAAGGAAGAAGGGCAGATACATTAAAGTTGGGGGTGGGAACATAGAGGGGAAAACAAAAGGAAATTCTTCTAAGACTTTTTTATTTCTGCAGTCCGTAGATCAGGTCGGGGACTTTTCTGTGATTTTTGTCTTATAATATCACAAAAATGTTGTAAAAGTAATTCACCTCCAACTATTGCACCTGCTTGTACAGTTTAAATTAAAACCAGAAACACTGCAAATCCCACTTCACAATGCCTTTCAGTGTTCAAGGCTCTGAATTAAAGGCCTTCATTGTTTAGGAGGATTATTTCATTGCCTTCCCTGGCTTCAAAGAAATAAGAATCTTCACTCACTTTTCTATTGATCCCTGTTGATCAGATTAACTTTGTTTTGGATTCCTACAGAAACAAAAGACAAATAGAAATGTTGTGAACAAATAATGTGTACAGTTTTGTTCAGTTCATGATTCGACTACCTATTACAAAGATAATTATTGGATAGACAAAGAAAGAATAAAGGAATTACTGTAAATTATGTTCAGTAAATACCAACAGTTTAAGCAATTACAAAATTATGGAATATTTCATAATGGCATGTAATTACAGTTAATTCCACTATTAAAATTATATCTTTTATTTAGCAGCACTTGTTCTTTCATAAATAATAATAATAATAATAATAATAATTAATAATTAGGGAAGGTCAGAGAATACTTCTATTTCAACACTACAAAATGCATTTCAAGCCATTCCTGTTCTCCTCATGTACTTTGCATTCTGTGACTTTGGTCTTTGTTATTTTGTAATCTTAGATGGACCAAGAGGCTTTCCTGGGACATCACAAGCCAAGAGTGCTGAACTGAGTTAGTCTGGCCATAGACAAAAGGTCTTTAGATAGGAAGAACCTTTACTTGTGTACTCAGAGGAATTATCCTCAGAAGTATAATACATGATTATAACTAGCAGCTCTACTTTCTTACAGTGCTGTCCTGAGCATCTACATGCAAATCTACCTGTACATCTCCTGGAGCAGACTATTAAATCCCCATCTAGGTTGGAAAGTCAGCAATCAGCTGCATGATGACTGTTTCTCAGGTCTTGCTCACTCCTTTCTCCCTCCTCTCCATTCTTTCCTGAACTGGCTTACTGATAAAGATGGCACAGTGTTGTCAGATGTCTCTAGCTTGTTCTCATGGTTTGTTTTCTGTATAAGGCAGCATCTTATTAGCAATCATGGCTGTATAAAAGCTCTACTATAACCTCCTAAGAGAGAGAAGCATCAGTTTGTTACACAGTGCATTCTAAAGAGAGTTCAAAGCTATGAAATAAATGTATCTGCAGTCAATACAACTGACAAGTTACAGCCACATGCATTATTGCCATGTTTTTTAGTCTGCTCTGGACAGCCCTTTAACATGGGCAAGGATGTTAACTCCACTCTTTCATTACTATGTGTTCAACTGCTACAAAATCATAATAGTTTTGATTAGATAGGATCTTTGGAGGTCATCTGGTTCTGCCCTCCTCTCAACATGGGTCCAACTATGTCAGATTCCTCTAGGACTTGTCCAGTTCAGTTTTGAATATCTTCAGGGATGGTGTGTCCTGGTTCTTATGGCTTCCTTTCACTTTATTTCCCAACCTCCCACCGCCCACTGCCACCACCCCGCTCTTTTTTCTTTTGGTATCTAAACATAATTTCCCATTATCTTCTGCTTCTCATCCTGCCACTCTGAGTGTTTCCATTTAGATTACACTTTGTCAAAAAGTACCTGAAGGCAGCTATAGGACCTGCCATTTGCCTGTTGTTCTTGGCTGAACAACCAGTATTTATCCAGCTTCTCCTCATCGTGTGTTCTAGGCTTATATTATCATGGTAGCCCTTTTACATTGACTGCACCATGTTAATACCTATTTTGCACAGGGAAACTAATGAAGAGTCCTTCATATGGAGTCTCACAAGTGCTAATTGAAGAGGAAACATGGAATCATTTTGGTTGGAAAAGATGTTTGACATCATCACGTCCAGCTGTTAGCACTGCCAAGTCCACCACTAAATCATGTCCCTAAGGATCACATCTAGACATCTTTAAAATACCTCCTGGGACAGTGATTCAATAACTTCCCAGGGCAGCCTGTACCAATACATGACACTCTGTTCAGCGAAGAACTTTCTTCTAATAGCCCACCTACATCTTCCCTGGCACAACCTGAGACCATTTCCTCATCCTATCCCTTGTTGCTTGGGAGAGGAGACTGACACCCACCCCAGTAATAACTACTTCCTTCTTACTGGCTGCTCTTTATGAAGTTGGTCTCCTTCACTGCAGGTGCTGATTGCTGCTGGCTCATGTCCCCTCTGCTGTCCACTGGGGCCATCAGATCCTTTTTCATAAAACTGCCTTTTGAAAAGTTGATGTCAAGACTGGATGGAAGGAGGATGGCTTCCCAGACCAGGGCCAGGACTCTGCACTGTGAGCTGAATCTCATGAGATTCCTGCTGGACCTTCTCCAGCCTACCTACTCCCTTCTGAATGGCAGCTTGCCCTCCAGGAAAAGAGCCATTCAATGTGGTATGATCTGAAAACCTGCTGAGGTGACACTCCGTCCTACCTCCTAGGTTAGTAAGAAACAGTATGGATTCCCACCTGAGCTGCTGAGGGGCCTCCCTAGAAACTGTCCCCCCGCAGGTCTTTGTTCACTTCTCAGGCTCA
This sequence comes from Muscicapa striata striata, assembly GCA_030060385.1. Classification (NCBI taxonomy): domain Eukaryota; kingdom Metazoa; phylum Chordata; class Aves; order Passeriformes; family Muscicapidae; genus Muscicapa; species Muscicapa striata. The sequence continues at coordinate 215,287 of JAREIS010000487.1, read as the reverse complement.
GGTCCTGAGCTGGAGAGCCATCCTCACCATGTCCTCATCTGTCCCTCCTTGGCCTTGGCTGCATCCCCACATGTCCCATGAATTTGCCAGGCTGGCAGAAGTTATCCTTTTGGTGGTGTTGAGTGCTTTTTATTTTCTTTCTCACATGTATTACCTCATTTCTACTCCTTCAAATTAAACCTAAACAGCAGTGGGAAAAAAAAAAAAAAAAAAAAAAAAAAGTGTTGGAAATTGTGTGTGTCTGAACTAACATTCTTGCTGTTGGGGAAACCGTGCAAGTGCTGCATGCATGGAAGCATAAAGTCCAGTTAAACACACACACTGATACTCTTTCCTAGCACTGTGAACAGCCAGAACACAAGCTCTAAAGTTACTTTGTATTGGCTCTAGCTAAAGGTCAGATTGCATCCACAGGCCACCACTTTTTCCATAAAAAGTTCTTATTAACAAGCAAGTGTTAGGAAAAGCAAACAAATTCAGAAATATTTTTAACTCTTGCATACATACATTCTCTTCCAAGAGTAAGTTTTAGTGGAGTGAAAAGGATAACATAATTTGTCACACAATTATAGTTACATGAGGAGTCACCTGAATTCCTAATTGCTTTAAATTATCGTTTTTAAGCAGGATAAGTACATCAGTGGAAAATGGATTTTTTTAAAATTTATTTATTAATTATTGATTAGGCTTTAGGGTCTCAGATGGAGTAGGCATTGTACAAACATGCAGAAAGTCAATCCCTTCTCTGAAATCTTTTTCAACTACAAAGTACAGATAAACATGAGGAATATAAGGATGCTGTTTTCTGTAAAAACAACTGAAAGAGCAGAGTGGTTTTACTGTGGGATCAAACATGGAGCTGACAAGACTGAGCTGGGGAGATGGACAAATACAAACGTGGAATATGGAAACAAAATTAAAATTGTAGCAATTAATGGGAAAGATAAGAAACAATATGAGAAGACCTAAAAAAGAATGATGAAAAATAAAATATACTGAGTTCAGAAAGGAAGGCTGGTAGCCTAAAGAAAGTAACTAGTAGCATCCAACTTTCATTGACATTATTAGCAGCTTTATTTTTCTGTGGAGACACAGGAGTCAAACAGCCTTCTCAGCATGGAGTTTTTTCTTCCCCCAAGAAGGGCTATTCTGCTGTTTCTGTGCCCTACCAAATGAGAATAATTTGGCAGTTCTGATCTCAGGATTCCAAGAGCTGTTCTTCAGTCACAAAACCCCACAGCAAAAGCAAACAAGTAAAAAAATGACAGTGAAATTGAAATGTCAAAGGTTCTTGACCACAGCTTCTTTTCCATCAAGTACTCCTGTTTCTGTTAGAGTAGTCCTTTTTAATGCCTGTAGAGCTTATCTTAGTTTAAATGAGTGTATAAACTTGCAACAATGTAAAAAATTCAGAGCAAACCTCTGTGTAGGTGGAAAATCTGCTATATTAACACTGAAGTTGGCTCAGCTGTGGAGTAGCACTGCATTATGGGGAAACTTCCCAACAGGTCCCAAGATGGACTCATGAAGTGGGGATTAGTCAGAGCACCAATCAATACCTGAAGAGATTATTTTATTTGAAATAAATGAACTGGTATTTATCACTCTGTGAAACAGCAAATAGTTTAGACCAAGTAAATAATGTGAAGTAGAAGGAAATTGCAGAGAGCAGGCTTTGTAAGGATTGCAAGATTATTGTGAGTTACACTGGCAGCATCTACTACATCAATGCAACTGCACCAAGACTGCTTCCACGAAGCATTAGAATTATTAAGCTTAGCATACAAATGCTTATGGCAACACTGTTCTGGGTTAGTGCAATTACAGCAGCGATGCCAGCACAGTATGAGCTACTGCAAATTCTTGTTGGCCTGAGACAAGGTGAGAGAGAGATCAAAACCTTCTGTGAACTACTGAATGACCGTGTTGTTGCCTAACTCTGTGACCCTCATGGAAAAGCTGAGGAGATAAATAAAAGATAAAACAGAAAATGTGCATTTCCTTGTCCTTTATCAGCCCAACTCTGCAGGATATGATCTATTACTTTCCTGGCCTACAAAATATCTGCTTGGATTAGTATCTGTCTTTGAGTATCCTGTGATATTTAAAAAGTATCCAGTTGTTAAATATTTGAACTTACAGACAAAGGCGGGCACAGTGAAAATACTTCAGGTTCCTCTATCTATACCCAGGCTAACAGATATTTTACTGCACTGGTAGTCTCTTTAACTGGAGGGTACAGAGTTCACTGAATAAGTAGTTCCTTGCATGTTTTCTCTTTGCATGTAGTAATCAACCCCAAAAGGCTTCCAGCTGCTGAACTGAGGGTCTTAATTTGGGCCTGTTGTGTTTATGAATGCTCATAATTCCTCACTGTTCTTAATAATGTCTGTAAGTCTCTGAATATCATGACTTAGTCTTCTAAAATTTATCTTGTCTGTGACCGATGCAAAACATATGAGGAAACAGTAGAATACACATAGTGCATAAAATGTCTTGTAAATTGAAGCAGTATAGTTATACATGAAAAATTACCAGTGGGTGTGATATTATCATTATTATTTGAATGTTCTCAAGCCCAGGCGAAAACCCCCAGAATTGCCACCTTTGAAAGGGAACTACCATGCATAAGTAAAATGAAACATATGGGATGGGGAACAGCAGTTTTGAGGAGAAAAACCTGCAGTGAATCAATAAAAAACACTTAGTGCTAGTTTCTAGAGTACAATGGTGCAACTCATGATTGCACACCAAATTCTACACATTGCAATGGTGATTGAACTACCATAAGATCCCAACCCTAAAAAAATTTTGTTGTTGTTGTTGTTGTTTCTTATAGTATCTATACCAATAATTCAGCAGAGGACATGATTAGCTTTGTTAAAAAAAGTCATACTATTAGCCCTCTAATCAATAATTGTTTAAGAACCACATATGAAGGATTTTCTTATAATAATGTGTTTAATGGATGTATTTTCACTTCATTAGTATTATTTTATTAAATCCACTTTATTTCTGCTCTCACTGTTATCCTGTTGCAATACTTTCAATGGACCAGTGCTGTTTGATACAGGTCAAGCTCAAACTGTCCTGACTTCAAATACTATCTGGAGTTGTTAGAAAGAAACAATACAAAAGATATAGGCCTCATAGAACTTAGCATATTAATGTAGAGGAAAGAAGCAAAGAGGGAAAGTTAATTACATTTTAGTAAGCCTAAAGTAAAGTAAAAAAACATAGGTAAGTGTAAAAATGCATAAAAATATACAGTCTTATTTGAGTGCAAATCTGTTCCCAGGCAAAAATCTTGCCTGGGTCAACATTCGTCATTAAAACTCTAAGCATCAGTTTACACCTGTCCTTAAAATGCAATCCAAACAATCTTATTGAAAAGTGTTATTGGATAAAACAAAGAGTCATCATTAAAATGCAGCACACATCAATGGATACATAAATCAATTATAATAGCAAAAAGAGTGACTATACTTCTAAGGAAAAAGAAACCAAAGACAGAAAATACACCAACTGCTACTAATGCTGCAGTGTTAGAAGAAAGCTGTAGAAGAGATAGAATGACATTGTAAATTAGTCTGTTTATAGAATATTAAAAAGAATCTGAGAAGCTTTGGTGAGGAATTTTAATTCAATAAGTTATAGTCTAAGATTTATTTAATATTTTGTCCTACTGTAACTACATGATTGAAATTATAGAGCTGTAGTTTATCACTAAAAGTACAGTGAAAATACATAGATGCTCCAAAGAGGGTAAGAATAAAAGCACACAGATAATATGATCTGATAACGTGTATTTGTTTATTAAAAATAATAGAATAAATATTACATTATGTAGCTGTGCTGTGGCAACTGCACTTGTAACATTAAGAAAAGCATAGGTCCTCAAGAATTAAAATGCCAGGCCTGCAGATCTATAACTCCCATAATATCTTAAAGTCATTATAAACATTTCAGTGAGGGTGTCATTTGGTTCTAATAATAGTGTGTGCAAATGACGCATAGTAGAGGAGACCAACATATTTATGTGACTATAAACAGTGGAATGTTGCGATAATTTTGCCCTAAGATCTGAAAATTACCACAATCTGAGCTTTGAATGTATTAGACATTTTTAATATAATCATGAGGTTCGAGGTTTTCTGAAGTCAATATCCATTCTCACTGTAACAGACCAAGGCTACTCTTGGGTTCAGAACTTGGCATATTTACCTGAAAGTGCAAAGCAGCCATCAGACTCAAGCATTTCTGGCACCCTGAAGTAGGAGTTGAGGTGCTGCTGAGCTGGTAAACCCCACTACTGCCATAGCCAGCGGCAAGTGCAACCCGTATATAAAACTGCTTCACTTCACCAGACCTCCAAAACTCCGGGAAAAATCAGGATCCCTGCCCTTGAACGGAGGAGGCAGAGGCTGAGGCTCGTTCCCAGCACTCCTTTCCTGCCTGATGCTCCCCACATCCCCAGACCACCTCGCCTTGACCCCACCCCCCCCCAGCCCGAGAGGAGCCTTCCTCGCTGCCCTGAACCTCTGGGGAGGAAGGTCCCTCTGCAAGCTGCGACTGACTGAGGTTTGAGCAGGTATGCCGGCAGGCAGCTCTGGAAAACCCGGAAAGCATCTCGGTTTTCAGCGGCCGGCGACAAGAAGAGCACAGAGGGGGCTGAGGGCGCTGCGGGGCCGGGGTGCGCAGGGTCCCTCTCTGCCCTCGCCACCTCCGCCCGGCCACCAGGGCTGCCTCCCGCTGGTCACCCGGGGCGAACGGGACCGGGAGAGAACTCCCTGCCGAGAGACGGGTTTGATGTTTTGATCCGTGGGTACTTGTGCAGTTCTGCCCCCACGAGCTGATGGTTGGTGCATTCCTTCGCGGCACGGCTGCCACCCATTAGGAACTGCCAACCTCGGCTCTGTCTCGAAATGGTGCCTCAACGTGCTCAAGCTAAGCTTTAAGCTTGCACCTACTTTTACCTTCCCTGCCTACACGGTGTTTGAGTATACACACGCTCCCCTCTCCCTCTTGCTGGCGTTTCCCAAGCAGAAATGCTTGGGTAGGTTCTAACCTACCAAAGGAAGGTAAAGGACAAACACCTCCTGCATCTTTGGCATCCCCAGGTCGCCTTCCCCACCTCCAGAGATATCTTTTATCGTCCGTTCTCTAATCTAGCAGAGATGCGGCTTCCTGCCTGGTGCCAGAGCATCTCTGCTGGGGCAGCAAGGCAAGGACAGGTCGGCCCGACCCCTTGCTGCTCCTCGCACTCCGGTTCAGGCCCTGCTGATGCCTCGTTGTGTTCGGGCAAGGGGGAGGGACAGACCGAAAGTTCTCGGTCCAAGCGACGCGTAGCGCCCAGTGACACCTTCGAGAGGACCCACTGTCAAGCCATAGAGATGATTCCCAGCTCACAAGCAAAAAAACCAAAATTTTTGACCTAGTTTATCTGCATCAGGAAACTCGAATACATCAAGGATGGCTTCTCATTACTGAATAACTAAGAAATTTTTTTTTCTATTTTTCACTTTTTTTTTTTTTTTTTTTTTTCTGAGTCGGCTAATGCCCGAGTTGTGCTTTCAGACAGATCTTCCGACAAGTGTTGCAGTTCAGCACTGTATGCACTGTGTTTTGGAAACAAACAATGCAAGTAGCTGGAAAACCTGGGAACCGAGGAGAAAGGTCAGAGGGTGGACAGTTTTGTTGCCACGGCTGAAGAAGCACACATAATCAAAGGACTCTGATTACTTGCGCTGACCATAAGACTAGGGGGAAATGGAGAGAGAGGGGGGAAAAAATCTAGATGACGACTGTTTTGTAACTTGTCACTCCCCGCTCTGACATCTTCCTGTTCCTGGCCAGGACCTCTTCCAGACGCGGCTCTGAGGGGAAGGGGCAGCAGCTCTGGGAGCAGCTCCGATCCCGGCGGCTGCCGGGGGATGCGCAGGGCGCGGAGCATCTCGCAGCCCCTCCACCGACTGCAGCCGGGCAGCCTCACCGCCCCTCGGCGAATAGCGCCGACTCCTCGCCTGGAAATTCACCCTGCAAAGACATCCGTGTGCCGTCTGTCCCTCGTCCCGACCCCCGACCCCCGCCCGCCTGCGGGAGCCGCGTTACTTACGCGAGTGGCGGCGGCGGGATGTGGCAGGATCCGCGCTGGGAGTCGAAGGCAGCCCTGATCTTGGCTCGGCATACCCACCGTAGCCACTTTGCTGGCGGAAGCAAAGAGTTAAAATATAAAACCATAAAATATTGTGGGGCTGCCGTGTTTTTTTTTCTTTTTTTTTTTTTTTTTTAATATTAATGTTCTTATAACGGAAGTTCTTATCAGTGGGTTGCACTGTACTTGGCAAACAAGCCTTTTTACCTTTTAAACAAATAATTCATTAGGTAATTAAATTCAAGTGAGATTACTCTAATTAAATATACACTGCTGTTGAATCATAATTTCTATGTGGCCTAGTTAAAGATGAACGATCTCTTATTCCTGACTAAAAAAAAAAAAAAAAAAAAAAAAGCTTTAAAAGAATTCCCCAGTGACTAGAATAATAGATTTATACACCACCGTGCAGAGGTCATTTCAAGAAAGAAGAGACACCAAACACAACATAAAGGGACTTTTCATGTCTGGAGATACTAGAATTTCAGGTTTTATTGCTGCAAGTTCTATTAAAAGACTTTGTGGAACCTAGGAGGAAATCAAAATTATCTTTCAAAAGGTGATAAGTTATATAAATATGTGCACAAACAGAAATGTGTCTCTGAAGGTATTAGTTCTGCATAATTTCCGATGAGTAGCTACTAGGCCTCAAAGGAAACAGTGCCTCTTGAAATGCTCTGAAGACTTACATTGGCCAAAATAAGGCACGACTTTAGCAAAATTAGAAGTAACTTTGTAACCAACGATGTGCTGTATGTCCTGGTTCCTTTTAATAGCATTAGGCGTTCAAGCCATAAAGACTAATCTGGAGAGTAGAAGTTCCTGCTCTCTGCTTTGATCTCCTTCCTCTTGGCTGTTTAAAGCTGACAGTTTGGCTGAATGGCATTCACTGCTTTCATTTGTAAGACATGAGTTTCCTAGTGTTCCAGAGCTAGCAGCTACACCTGTACTGCAGGAATTTACATTGCATTGCTCCAGGATGGCATTGATTTGGGACGGGTGAAATACAAACACAAACTAATTAAAAACTGCATAATGCAGCCCTACAGGAACAAGACAGAAAAAAAAACCAAATAAATACAACTGCAGCTGGCACGGCAATTGTGCCTCTGCCCCCAAGCAACAGTCTGGTGACATAAAATTATAAACCTTAAAAAACTCACATAATTGCTGTTGATCATTTTGGAGACAAAATGGAAATTATTTTGTTAATTAAGTTCAGACCCATAAAATATTCATAGATAGGTAGATAGACGGACAGAGAGAGAAACAGAGAGAGAGAGGCAGATGATACATTCCATAGATTTTAATCCTTGTTCATATAGGCCTGTGTGCACAGCTCTAACAATTCATTTGCAAAGGTGCAAAGGAAGAGAACATCTATGAATTCACGCTGCTATCACAAATAAATGTAAGTTCACCTAAGGTGAACTGATAAAGGATTAATAAAAAGCCACCACCAGAATATCGGGGGCAGGGGGGGAATCAATTTCTCTTAGTTTACTTTTTTAAAAACTAGTATTTTTCATTTTGAAAATGCATGCTCTCTCTCTCTCTGAATACAACAATCTTTGTAAACACCTTACTAGCAGCTACCTCAAGTGCAGTCAAACGCTGCAGCTGCTCAGGCTTGGATTCCTTCCTGTACTGCCTATATACACTGAAAGTGTGTACATATTCACATTTAGGGAATAGATCAGGTATCCCTGATTCCACGTTTGTGTTTATTCAGACAAACCAAACCATTCATTTGCACAGTCAGAGGTCTAAGGGCTTCTGTTACTGTGAATTAAATTGACAAAAATAGAGTGAGATTTTTTAAAATTTCCTTCCTTCCTTCCTTCCTTCCTTCCTTCCTTCCTTCCTTCCTTCCTTCCTTCCTTCCTTCCTTCCTTCCTTCCTTCCTTCCTTCCTTCCTTCCTTCCTTCCTTCCTTCCTTCCTTCCTTCCTTCCTTCCTTCCTTCCTTCCTTCCTTCCTTCCTTCCTTCCTTCCTTCCTTCCTTCCTTCCTTCCTTCCTTCCTTCCTTCCTCCCCCCCATTTACCCTCTTTTTAACAGAAATGTTCCTCCGGTTGGGCGTGAAGGGGAGGAGAGGGGAGTCTGGCGCTCCAGAGCTACATCACCTCTCCGCCTATAATTGTTTGTCACACGCCCTGTTGTCACAAAGTGGGGTTGTTTCCCAGACCCTGCTGGAAAAAAAGGTACAAAGTAATAATGAGTGTTTAACAAGGCTCATAAATCAGGCTGATGAGAAGCGCTGGGGACGGTCACACGGCGGCGACAGGGCCTGGCAGCGGGCGACTTGTGAGAGGAGACCCCTGCCACGGTCCTGCCGAGCCACCCCCTCACTGCCGGCGCCCCCAAAAAAGTAAACGTCCTCAAATAAAGCAGGGTCCCATGCTAAATCAGATGTACTACACTTAATGAAAACTCAGTCAACTGATCCAAATAGTCGACAGTCGGTGCATAATTAGAATCCAGGAGAGATATATTAAATTAATGGATTCTATCCTGCACAGATGTATCATTAAAATAGATAGGATTGATACTTAACATGGTAGAGTTATTTTAAACATATACATTAATAAAAACACTGCTAGGGGAAAAGAAAAAAAAAATACAGTGAAACTACCTGCTGAGAACAGTCATAAAATTAGCAACATACGAATAATCTATTTTTTTCTTTTGCACACCTTCTTCCCCCCCCACCCCCGCCCCCGCACGTTCTTTCCACAGGAAAGAAAATTGAAACAGACTATTAACTGAAGAGATCATCTTAAATTTCTTCGTCTATTACCGGTGAGAGCTGAAAATGAAAAGAGGATTTGCAAAAGAAATCGTTACCAGGATGTTTCAGAGCAGTTACAGAATTAAATGAAAACTTTTCTCCCCAAGCCACAAACAAGGCGCTTTGGAGCCTAAACCTCCCTTTCTTTTGGTAGATCTGATTATCAACGCCGCATAAATCCCGAGTTTTACCAACGAGGCCATATGCTCGTGTATCTGCCCGCAGAGACGGCGCCCAAACGCGTATATCACTGTGGAAATTACACGGGTGAACCGTAGACTAGTAAGTATCTGAACTGCACTCTCAGATTGTGCTCTGCTTAGTATCCTATTCTCCCCATAGTTAGGTGTCTCCTTTCAACATCTCTGTCATCTCCATTTGAAGATATTTTCAGCGGTTTATCACTGCCATCTCCAGCCCTGCGCATTTGCAGCAGGTTATCACAATTGCCAGTCCCCCCTGGCTGATGGGTTGCGCTGATTACCATCACTGCCCTCAGATATTTGGTGCGGATTCCCAGCACTGCAATATCCACTCTTAGGACATCTGGAGCAGATCAAAATCACTGACTTCATTTTTCAGTAGAGTCAGTGTAAAAGCTTCACACAGCCTCTTCGCAAACGTACCCTGCAGTCAATTCCCGCAGAACCAGCCTTCAGTTAAAATTCGGCCAAGCAGCGACCCCTATGTCTGGATTTGCATTTCTTATCGGACCCCTATCTAAACTGATTTGTTAATAATAAAGAGAAAATCTCTTGGCACAGGATGCATCGCCTTAAGAAACTGGAAGGATCACACTGTCTTAGCAAACTCCGTTTTAAGAAAGGCTCCTTAAGAAGTTTATCTGCCCAATGATCTTTGAATTAGATGAGCGTGGCCATTTAGGTCGATTTACTTTAAACAGTATACAATTTATTTTAAGCGATTACCTTAGGTATAATCACATTATGCTCAGCGCTGTTAGGTATTTCTCTCCCCCCTGATTTCTGATGTGCATCCGCTCTCCGACGGGAAGGTGACTGCTTTTCACTCTCAGCCCAAATCCTTTTTTGCTACGTGACTGTTTATCGTCTTTTAAAACGCTGTTCGGCTAATGAGTTGGCACTGCTCTCCTTTTTGTTAGGTCTTGCAGAAAGTTAAGGAGGCGTTCAAGCAACTACAATACAGTTCTCAGGGGAAAAAATGGGGAAAAAAAAGTAAGAGGGTTTTTTCGATTTATGATTTAATTTTTTTAATCGGTATTTTATTCCACCTATTAACAATTTGAAGCTAATTTATGAGTAGGAGGAGTTAATCACACCAACCTTTTGGACTGTTTAGGTCGTGTGTTTAGGGAAAGATTTTTCCTAGCGCTTCGGGCAGCTGCTGCTGATGTTTGTAATTTTCCGTACAGTATCGTTCTTTTCGCACTTTTGTTATTAAGCTCCTGCTATAGGTCTTGTATGGGAGGAAATAAACCCAGAATCTCCCAGACCTTCACTAAACTGATTTTCAAGCTAAGTAGCTTAGTGTAGCAGCACTAGTCCCAGCCTACTTGCACAAGGGGGAAAAAATTAAAAAGGGCTTTGAAAGGTTGCCTACTGAAGTGACTTAATAAACCGTCAGGAAAAAACACATGGGCAATGTCCTGTGCAGGAGCAGGAATCGCGTGGGGATTGGCATTTTCTGATCAGAATTGTGCATAATTAATGGCGTTCGCAGGACCCTGCTCATTCTTGGGCAAGGAACTTTGCAGATGAAGAACAAAGCTTTTCTACCAGTCTTCTAACTTTTCCTTCTCCTAGGCGGTTTTTTCCTTTCTACTTTCCTTTCCTTCCAATTTACGTTTGTTGCTTTGTTTTTCTTGTCTTGCTTCTTTTATTTTTTTCTTTCCGAAATCACAGTTACAGGTAACCTGTACTTTGCATTTATTTGCTCTATTTCTACTCAAGGTGAAGAGTAGCAAAGTTTTCCCCGAAAAGATGCTGGGCTGATAGAAAAGCAAAGGAGACTTTTTTCCTTTTTCTTTCTTTTTTTTTTTTTTTTTTTTTTTTTTTTTTTTTTTTTTTTTTCTCCCCTGAACCGATCCGAGGATGAGAGAGGGTGGGGGAGGGGATGACTCACATTTCTTAAGCCTCCAAGTGGAAACCTTTTCTGGATACACATTCCACACAGATCTAAAGAGCTAAGAAGATTTCGGCAGCGTCGGTGCCTTATCCCACCTTTATTTACCTGAAGCCCTTGTAATGTGACACTTCCATTCGCAAAATAAGGCTGCAAATTTCAAGTCCCACTCAGCTCTGTTACGGCGGTGCATTTTTGTCTGAGGGTCGTTCTCCTGCTTTGAGGGTGAGATTTTGGAGCGGTGCGGGGGAGGCACTGCTCTCCCTGTTAGACATAGGAAGGGGAAAGTTCGCTATTTCCAGCTGATGGGGAAGGAAGTTTAATCAACACCGTGAGACGGAGCGGTTCCCTGGAGCACGGGGGGGAAAGGGCTGGCCGGGGCTGGAGACAGCCCGCGGGGGCGTTGGCAGGAGGGAGGCATCTCCCTCCGCTCCCGCGCGGCCGGTTCCCGGCGGGATCCGGGCTGCCGGGCTCAGCCACTGCGGGAGGGGGCGCGGAGCCCTGCGGGGGGCTAGCTCTGCCTCCGGGTTCGGGAAAAGGAGGCAGACACCCGTCGTCCCCTCACTCCTTCCCTTCCCCCGCTCCCCTGCCAAGCACTCGCATCCCGAAAAGCCGCGGGCCTTCGCGTCTGCGGACGCTCCGCGCCGCGCCGTCCCTTAGGGAAGAGCTCGGCCGCCCTTCCAGCACAAAGACGGAGCTCCTGGGCTGCGGGGACGGCGGCGGGCCGGGGCTGGCCGCTCCGCGCCCTCCGCGGGGCCGCTCCGCCGGGGCCGGCCGAAGGGACGGCAGCGCCCGGCCCGGCCCCGCGGACTCTGCCCGCGGCCCGGGAGCGGCACCGCGGGCGCAGCGGCCCCGGCAGTCCCACCGGGGCTCGGAAGGCCGGGGCGAGAAACGCCCAGCCCTCGGCCCGCCGCCCCCGCGCTCCTCGCTTCCCACAGCGGGGGAGCGGGGAGGGCCCCGGCAGCCGTAGGAAAGGGAAAGTTTGCGGCGTCGCCCGGGCGGTGCCATGCTCTCTCGGTCCCAGCGCGGTTCGGGCGAGCCCAGCCACGTCGGGGAACTGGACAACACCGCAGGCAGGGTACAGTGGTGACAGCCCACCTCCCTTAAGGCGGCCGGGTGCCTCGCAGAAGAGTCCTTTGTCTCCCTCTGCACCTTCCACCCTCTCCAAGGGGAAAAGGAGAAGAGAGGAAAAGAATCCCTTCCTCTAACCATTGTTGTTAATGATCATAATGGCAAGAGCTCGTTTTGGTCTTTTCGTGTGTGCGTCCCCTGTGTCTTGCCCCCCCTCCCCCGTCCCTCTCCCCCTATTTCCTCCCGATATATTTCCTTCGGTCCCCACTGAAACGGGAGGATGGAAGTTTTGATAACCTACAAGACACTCGGTTTCCCCCTGACCCTCACCCGCGCTCGGGGGCGAGGGCTGGGGGTCCTCTGTGCCCCCCGGCATACATGTTGAGATTGTTGATTTGCGGGATTATTTATTTCCAGCATTCTGAGAACTGTCGCAATGCTTATGGTACTTGTCCCTGAGTGTCAATTCGTCGGCAGGGCATGAGGAGGAGAAAGGGCGGCGGGGAGGATCGCATCGCTGCGGGGTCTTTTTATTTTTTTTTCTCCATTTTTTTTTTTTTTAACTAAAGATTCTTCTGGGAAGTACTGCTAGGAGCCTTTTGACTTTCAGCAAAGTTGCGCATATGTGTATGAGTGGCGTTTGTGGGTTACTGTAGAGAGATCGCGTTTATTTATTTATTTACTTATCTGCTTTTTTTTTTTTTTTTTTTTTTTTTTTTTTGTAGTGGTAAATTGTTACAAGTCGCCTGGCTGCAAAACCCCCTTTTCCTCTCACGGCCACTCTCGTTTGTTCCTGAGTCCAACGACGACAAGGGGGACTCAATGTTAAAGGTGGAAAAAAAACCAGCAACACAGTTGTTTTTGTTAAAAGGGGACACACTAAGGCTGCGAAACAGCAAAACCCCAATGTTGGACAGCTGTAAAATCGTGTAGACAGGTTGTCATACAGCAGTGGGGGCTTTTCTGAAAGGAGCCCATTGCTAAACATTAAATGCAGCCGGAGCGGAGCGGCGCAGAGCAGCTGCGCGGGCACACGCACACACGCACACGCACCGCGCTCGCAGCGCCCGGGCCGGGCTGCGCACCACGTGCTGCGCCGAGGGGGGCGCGGGGCGGGCGGGGGCGCGGGGCGGCGCTTCCAGCTCAAGTGGGTGCCAATCAAAACATCAACTTCAAATTGTATCTGAAAGATCAGCCTAGGACCTAAGGGCAGACACATCAGTTGGAGCTCAATTGTTGATCAGATCACATCTAAGGGATTTAGGAGCACAGAAGAGCCGAGATTTGAGGAAAGACGCCCCACTGAATCCTGCCACACTCCTCCTCCTCCATACCTAGGGTGCAATAATATCTGACATTAAGAAATCAGAAAGAAAAAAGAAAATTATCGGCTCGATTTCTTTTCTCTCGCCCTGTCTGACTTCAGTAAAGAGGGGGGAAGGAAAAAAGAAAGAGAGAGAGATCCAGAGAAGCCCGGGTTTGTTCTGCTCCCTCCCGGCTCTTCAGCAGGCTCCCTCCTCCTTTTTTTTTTTTTTTTTTTTTTTTTTGTATAATTCCTTCCACCACCCTCCCCCCTCCCCCTTCCCCTTTTTTTTTTTTTTTTTTTTATATCTCTGCCGCTTCTGCTGCCGCCGCCAGTGCTGCTGCCGCCGCCTCTGTGCCCGCGCCCCGGAGATGTCCTTCCCCCAGCTGGGCTACCCGCAGTATCTCAGCGCCAGCCAGGCGGTGTACGGGAGCGACCGGCCCGGGGTGCTGGCCGCCGCCGCCGCAGCCGCCGCCGCCGCCGCTGCCGCCTCGGGCCGGCCCGCGGGCGCCGAGCTGGGCAGCGGCTCGGCCGCTGTCACCTCGGTGCTGGGCATGTACGCCAGCCCCTACAGCGCCCCCAACTACAGCGCCTTCCTGCCCTACACCGCCGACCTCGGCCTCTTCTCCCAAATGGTGAGTGAGCCCCGCGCTGCCCGCCCGGGCCGCCGAGCGCGGCCGGGGAGCCGCGGGAGCCGGGGCGGGCGGAGGCTGCGGAGCCCAGCGCGGGGGGCGGCGGAGCGGCTGCGGGGGCGGCTCACGCCCGCCGCGGAGAGGGAAGCGTGGCTCTGACGGGTCTGCGGGGCAGAGAGGGGCTGGGGGCCGCGGGCTCCGTCTGCACGCGAAGCCCCCCGTCTTCCTCGTCGTTCCAGCCGGGCAAAACTCCTCCGAGTTTTTCTTAGCGGTGGAACCACCAAACAGGGCTCCTGCCTCCGTATTGTCGGCTTTCCCTAGCAACTCGGCTATTTTTTGTTTTCTTTTCTTTCTTTGTTGTTATTGATGTTGTGGACGGGTGATATTGTCGGTCCTGCTGTTTCACTGGGCTTTCCAGCGCGCTCCTCTTTCCGCTTGGTACTTTTCTTTGCCGCTGAGAGATAAAGAGGTTCCGTCCCAACGGCCAAAGTGTCGGTACCTGGGGCGCCCGCTTATTTCAAGGCATTTTCCTTAAACCTTGAAAATGTCCCGTTCTGTTCCTTGAACTTTTAGTACTCTGATTATGGCGGGTATCATAGATGGGATTTGCATGAAGCGAAAGAGGGCATCTACATCCCATTATACGCATCGAGGCAGAAACGCATATCGGCGTTAATTCAAAAAAAAATTGTCGTCACCCGACTGTCCTCGGGATTAATTTCACATTTTCTTGAGAATGTAATAGTTAGAAAGTGAAACATTTTTTTTTTAAAACTAACTGTTTTGATATCCGGTGTCATTGAAACGTTTTCGTTGCTGGTTCACCAAAATTCTCGGCGGCGCTACGCATAGGTTCCACTTCATTTTCTAAATGTCCCTCTTTTCTCTCCCCTGACACATAAAAGTGTGAATATTTCTAACTGAATTCATGCAATGCATAACTTGTTGGGGTTTTTAATGCATATATATAGGCAAATAGGAAAATACGCTGTTGAACAAGGGTCAACATCTGAAAACAGATAATTTTTGTACTGCAAACATTTCCTATAAAGTCACTTTTAACAGCGTGCATTTCCTACTTTTTTTTTTTTTTTTCTTTTTTTTTTTTTTTTTTAACCTTGATTTTGGAAATACAGTGAAAGTTGAGACTGAAGCAATGAGTGATTCACAAGTGGCTTCTTCAAAAGAATTCCCAACAGAGTTTACACAAAAAATATCATTTCAGCAACAATAACAAAAGACAGCAGAATAAAAGGAGTGCAGAAAGCCTACTCTGTAACACATTACAAAAATTACATCGGGCTACCCTTTGTGTATAAGCGGTGTCTCTGAAATTAAAATGCATGATCCCTCTTCACTGTTTGACAAAGTTAAATTAGTTTATTCGCAAACATTATTGAAGAGGTCCATTTCTAAGGCTGACATAAATTATGACATAGTAATATGAAGAATGTATTTCTGGACTAGGCAAAACAACAACAACAACAACAACAAAAACGCCAACAAAACAACAACAAAAAAAAGGCGAGATCGTAATAGAAGGAATAAAGAAAAAACTGCTTGAAATGTTAGCTATTTTGGAACAGTTCCCGTTCCTGCTCGCAAAGTATACTAGTATTTTATTACAGTGATTAACCATGATGGTGATATTTTGAAATAAATTCTAAATTTCTGATCACTTGTAAATCAAGAACTAAAATATTAGGTTAATATCTGGACAATTTGAGGTAATAATGAGGCCTAATGAGGTTGCTAGAAAGATAAAATGTTATTTACCAAAACGCCTGATGGGATAATTTGACTTGCTGTGTTTTACTACTGATGATAAAAAGAATATTGATTGCAAATAAATCACCGTCTCTAAACGCTTGTAAACAGCTTGTGTTTGCTCTGGTCAGATCAAAGTAAAACTTATGAGATAAAGTGTCTACATAGCCATATTATACAATTCGTGGATCAGTTTTCATTCCGGAGTTTAAAGGCTCTTCTAACAGCTAGAAGTTAATGTTTTACTCCAGAATTCCAGTGTTTGATTTGGGGAGCGGGGATGGTGGTGTTGGCATGTGCCTGGAAAATCTTTCACATTATAAGTCTCTTCATACTGAAGTTGTGCATTCATCTCCTCAGTCTCGTCTCACCTGGAGCAAAAATAAAGAATGCACTGCATGCATTTCTAACGCCCTCCTGGATACTTTGCAGATAAATGCGGCGCTGTGCGCGGGCATTAGGTTGGAACTGCGGTGTAGTACCTGTTCTAAGTGCCTGATAATTTCAAGGGCACAGTAAAATTTCTTGCCGAGTCAAAGGCGAAGTTGCTGCGTTTCCATCGTTTTGTTTGGTTTGGGGAGAAAATATTCATGATGTCTGTCAGAGCCCCGTTTAGCACCTCTCTTTCCTTTTCGTTCAAGAAGGGGGAATCAGTTGGGAACACCTCTGTATGACCTAAATGTGAAGAGCCTGGAGCGGGCAGGGCCGAATTTGGCTGTGAAGATCCTTTTGCACCGCTGAAAGGCGTATTCCGGCTCCCGGAGTAGCCTATTCAGGTCTGTTAGAGACGCTAACGAGATAATTGATGTGCTTTTTCCTCTCCGCTTGTCTGAATGTGTTGCAGGGCTCCCAGTACGAGCTGAAAGATAATCCGGGTGTCCACCCTGCTACCTTTGCTGCTCACACTGCTCCCGGCTATTATCCCTACGGACAGTTCCAATACGGGGACCCGGGGCGGCCCAAAAATGCCACTCGGGAGAGCACCAGCACCCTCAAGGCCTGGCTCAACGAGCACCGCAAGAACCCCTACCCCACCAAGGGCGAGAAGATCATGCTGGCCATCATCACCAAGATGACCCTCACCCAGGTCTCCACCTGGTTCGCCAACGCCCGCCGACGGCTCAAGAAGGAGAACAAGGTGACCTGGGGCTCCAGGAGTAAGGACCAAGAAGATGCAAACCTCTTCGGGAGTGACAATGAGGGGGACCCCGAGAAGAACGAAGATGATGAGGAAATTGACCTGGAGAGCATAGATATAGATAAAATCGATGAGAATGATGGGGAGCAGAGCAACGAGGAAGAGGAGGAGAAGCCCGAGCTCCTGAGACAAAGCAGTGAAGAGGAGCACTTGGAGAAGGAGAAGGATTTGGCACTGTCAGGGTCTGAAGGGCTGAAACCCAAAGATGCGCTGGCCATGGTGAAGGAGGCCTCTGACAATAGCACGAGAATCATCAGTCCTGGGGGACCAAACAATTTGCAGATGCCATCTCACAGCAAACCCAAGATTTGGTCTTTGGCAGAGACGGCAACCAGTCCTGATGGTGCCCTGAAATCTTCTCCTCCTCCACCGCCTCCCCCCCAGGTTAACCACACTTCTCCTCAGATTCAGCACCCTGCTTTTCTCCCTAGCCATGGACTCTACACATGCCAGATTGGCAAATTTCACAACTGGACAAATGGGGCTTTCCTCACTCAGAGCTCTCTTCTAAATGTGAGGTCCTTTTTGGGAGTAAATCACCACCATGCTGCTCATCACAATCACCACCTCCAGGCCCAGCAACAATCTTCTGTTTTAACAGCAACCCTGGGAGCTCTAAGCAGCGAAAAACCTTCAGAGAGGACCAGTCCCAAACACATAGGTAATTAATGCATTAGGCTTCCACCTCTCCCTCCACCCCCAACACATACACGTGAACTTCTCCTTGAGGAATGGTGTCACACTGGTGTAACTGATTGCTTTTAATGGAACTACAGTTTACTCTAGCGTTGATTTCCGGCCCCCCAGCCAGCGTGTTGGTCACATACATTAAACACATTTCATGTGGCCTATTACATTCTCACCCTATACACCCATCAGGTAAGAGGAAAGTTCAGGAACAGTGAAATGAAACCTGTAGGTTTGGGATTTCCTCCCCTCTCATGACCCTCATCTCCCAATAACTTCAATGAGAGTAAAAAACTGTGTCAAGAAAAGCTCGCAGACTACTTAAATACTGAAAGCAGGATATAGCACTGTACACACATACACATGTATCTGTACACGTCTGAACAGGAGGGTGAGAGGGAAGTGCAGAGTGTCCAGATTCGTACTGCTGTCATTCTAAAATGGTTCTCCTTTTTCTTTTTTTTTTTTTTTTTTTTTTTTTTTGTCTTCTTCTAGAAAGAGAAAATGTACCGAGAACTGATTCCCCGCCCCAGCCGCTAAAATCGCCCTTCCAGCCTGTCCGTGACAAGTGAGTTTGTTTGTTTGTTTTCACTGTAGGAATGTTACTTATGTGAAACAGTGTTTGAATAATAAAGACTAATTATAACACCTAATCATCACCATAATAATACATACAGACAATGAGAACAGCACAGGAGTTGCTCTGATCTTCTCAAACTTAGACTAAATTGCAATTGTGCATAGCCAGACTGCAACTTTTGTAAAACTTAACAGATCTCAAAGATCTTGTGTTAATTATACCAGAGACAATGATTTTTGTGCGATTGTCTAAGATGCTATAGCAATAGACAGGCAATTTTAAAAGAGATACTTTTTTCCTGAAAGATTGTTACGTCTTTTTTTTTTTTTTTTTTTTTTCTTCCTCCCTTCCTCCCCTGCAGCTCTTTGGCTCAGCAAGAGGGAACACCGAGAATTTTAACAGCTCTCCCTTCTGCTTGATTAAATGATTTGGTGAAAAAATATTACAGAGACTGGTATTAAGGACAGAGAGAGAGAGAAAAAAAAGGAAACGGTATAAACGACTGCCATCAATCTCTTTTTGCAATAAGGTGGTGCAAATCCATAAAAGCATTACACAAATCTGTAGATGGATCCCCTTCCTCATTGTACCATTTCAGATCGTGTTATTCTAACCATTCTTGGATTATTTGTTTGGTAAATGTTTCCCATGTGTTTGTGGTTTTCTTTTTTCTGTATATAGAGTGATTTCAGATTGTAAATAACACGTCAGCAAAACTTGTCTAAATCATATATTTTTGTCTAATAAACTAAATGAAATTATGAGCTCTCCTCAGGTATGAATTCTGTTGCTACAGATCTTATACATATATTACAAATCTATTCAAGCATTTATAAGATGTTTTTTGAAAAGTCTCCTTTCAAGTCTCCTCCTTTGGGTAACTGAAACTTAAAGCACCAAGTCGAAGGTATTTTGCCGAAAACAAGCTGCGAGCTTCCTTTTTCATACAGGGAAATTTACAAAGTTGAGTGAAGCTGGCTCTTGCCTTAGTAGTATTAAAGTTATTTTTTTCAATTGTGGTGATTCAGATGTGTTCCGTAGTATCCATTTTCCAGACATAAATGGACCTGACTTCCACTTAGGCTACAAAATAGTTTCTCGAAACTGAAAGGGACAAGTTTTCTCACAGTTCCCTAGTCAAATAACTTTGCTGTCCAAACTGATTGCTAAATTGGATCAAGAGCTTTAGTGCTTTGGTATATATTCCTACCCAAGAAGAAAAAAAAAATCATAGTTTAAGAAAAAGAATTATTTGTAGCAATATACGCTTTGAATAAACACAGAGGAAATACGACTGTGAAGGATATTTTCCTGTGAGATTAAATTCACCTTTGTAGAAAAAAAAAAAAAAAAAAAAAAAAAAAAAAAAGGCAGCTCTTTCACATCTTAGAAATCTTAGAAGAAAGTTTTGTGATTCCGATTCTCTGGTTGAAAATAGACTGAGGGACAGGACCTATAGTTTTAAAAAGGCATTAATCTTCCAAAGACGGTCCGTTAAAATATGTAATATTTTGAGTGTTTATTTTTTTTTTTTTTTTTTTTTTTTTTTCCTCCTAAATGAGAACACTAAATGAGCATTGAGGTGCTAATAAGATACCAGATGGTTGTTGATGGTGGAAAATGGAAAGAAGCAGCTGGGAAAGTCATTAAGAAATAATGCGGTGACGCCCTATCCAAACTAAAGCAACCTCAAACCAGGACTTGTCGGAAACAAGATTATATTTTCAAATAAAATATTAATAAAATTCTTGTCAGAGATCAGAATATTGATCTTGATTTAGCTGCAAAATCATCTCAATCAAAGAGCAGCTTCGGTAACCTATGGCTTAGAGATCTGTTGGCAAAGCAGTGGAAGCGGTGGGCTTCTACATTTTGCGTTTTTCTGATGAAGCAGAGAAACAGGTCAGGCAAAACAGGTTTTGTGTGGAATATATGAAGGAGAGTCTCTGAAAAGAGGCTCATTTTGACATCTTACAGTTCCTAATTAGTTTGTATTTTGGCTTTTAGTTGTTTCCGTGTATTTTTTTTTTTTTTCACCTTTACTCAAATCACAGTCTAGCGTCTGTAATTGTTGGTAACTGTTCCAGCAAAAGAGAACATTGCAGTTTTTACCAATCCAGAGTAAATTAGCCTTTAGGGAGAGGGAAGATGTATTTAAAAGTAAAAAAAAAAAAAAAAAAAAAAAAAAAAAAAAAAAAAAAAAAAAAAAAAAAGTCTTCAAGCCTGTAGAACTTAACGGTGCATCAGGACAGTGCTGGTGTGAACCTGATGCAATTGCTGCCTCTTTCATAACAATTCAAGATGAAATCGCCCCAACCCCTCACGGGCTGCCTCGATTCCCAAATTCCTCTCGGGACATGCGGCGGTCCTCGAGCAGCCCTGCCGTCGGGGGACCGACCGCTGGGCTGTCACGGACCGGCTCCGCTCCTCCAAGGCGCAGACGGCATCCACAGGGCGCGCCAGGATGCTCTGCCAGGCGGGGCGAGCGCGGCGCTGCAGAACTGTCCGGGGGGAGCGGAGCGGGGATTCCTGTGTGGCACAGGAACCGCAGGAGGGGCAGGAGCTGTGGGGAGCGGAGCAGAGTGAGCGTGTGGGCCTGGGAGCCGGCACCCCGCTCCCCGAGGCTGAGCGGAACCGAGCGGAGCCCTGCGGTTCCGAGCGGAACCGAGCGGAACCGAGTGGTGCCGAGCGGTGCCGAGTAGTGCCGAGCGGTGCCGAGCGGAGCCGCGGGCCGCGCTTTGGGCGGGCTCGCAGCGCCCTCTGTGGGCGGCGGGCGGCGTCGGCCCCGCGCCCGGCCCGCGGCTCCGCTCGGCTGGGGCGGAGAGCCGCAGGCTGCCCGCCTTTAGTACGGCCGGAAAGCCAGAGCATCCTCCGGAGCGCGCTTACAGCCCTGATTATCCTACGGAGAGTGATAATTCCCACTAGTTATCTGGTTGGCAGCTTTCCTCCTTTGCAAGCCTCGGCATTTCTAGAGCTGACTCCGTTGCAAAACTCGATTTTTAAAAATTTTTTCATCTGAGTTTCCCACCTCTTCCACCCCCAGTAACGCTAACATTTTTGACACTTCCCTCCCCAACCAGCTGAGGGTGTTACCGGGAGCGGGGACGATGAATGAAGCCCCGCCGGGTCAGCACGGCTCCCTCTTTCTCTCCCGCGCCCGGAGCGTTTGCCGGGGATGGGATGAAGCACCCGGCTCCTGTCTCCCCTGCGGCTGGCGAAGGCGGGGGCGGCCCGGGAGATTCGTGCCGGCTGTGGAGGAGCGCGCCCAGGGCTGCGGGCTGCCTGCTCGGACTTTTGGAGTGCGCCACTCTCAAAGTTTTTGGACAGGAGGGCAAGTGGCTTCCCCTTATAATAGGGAAAACAGAAAAGTCCTGAGGCCAGCTGAGAAAAGCCGTGCTGTTTAAGTCAGAAAAGCTCCGGCGTGTGGCCGCGTGTCTCAGCACCCAGCGCTCCCCGAAGGTCGCTGCCCCAGCCTATTCTGCACCTGGGGGATCAGGGTGCTTCGCCTTTCCCTCCCCGGCAAGCCACAGCGAGGCGGCCCTTTCGCCCGCAGGAAGTTTCAGAGAGCGAGGACGGGTGGCCATTGCGCTGCCCCGGAGCCCTCGGGGGCTGTCCGGGTGCAGTGCGGGGCCCGGGCCGGGCGGGATCCCCCCGCACCGCCCCCAGCGCTCCCCGCCCCCCCGCACCGGCTCCAGGAGGGAGCGGGAGCTCCATCATCCCGAGGTTTCGCCTGTCACGTGAACCGTGCCAGGAATGATCATTTACGTCACCCTGGCAGGAAAATAATTTGTAGTTTTTCTGTCATATTTTCATTGAGATCCACCCCAGCAGATGTATACCAGAAAATACTAGAATGCAGGGAATAATAAAGAAGCTTAAGCTAAACGATTTGCCGTAATTGGGAATGCTTCGAGCTGATAAGAGTAAATTGGAAAATAGTAGCTTCCTTTTATTTTTTATTTATTTATTTATTTTTTAATGATGACGGTACCCGAACCTGATAAATAAAGTCAATAAGAAAATTTGCATTGAATCGAATAGGAACTACAAGGAGTAATACTTCTTTTAGCACGACAACCGAGTGCCAAGATACATTTTCGTGCTATTTAAAAGGCTGCCAAAAACCACTTTTTTATACGTTTGCATAATCCTCCGTCCTCCCCCAGTAAAAAAATGTCTTGTTTTTGTTATTATTTACTTAGAATTAAGAGAAGAATGGCAGAAATCCGTGAAGAAAGAACACCGAAAAGTTGATATAATCTCGAGTTCAGCAAACTCAGAAATTCGCAGTTGCCAGAACAGATTAAAAGCAAACGGCAGCTTTACGGGGATTTGGCTTTGTCACAGAGACGTAGTTATGAAACACACTGATTGGTATGCATGCCTCATTTTTTATTCTTTTTCTGTTTTATCCTGGAAAAAAAAAAAGTCTATTTTTAACTAGGGAAAAAAAAAAAAAAAAAGGCCCAGAGAAAGGGAAGAAGAGAGGGAAGAAGAAAATTAGTAGGGTGTGTGTACTCAAACTGGCTCGTTCCTATGATTATTATCGTTCCCGGCTCCTGTCACCCCTTCTTGCTGCTTTGGTTGAGTTCTTGATGCACTCTCTCTGAAACTGGAGCGGCCCCGAAGCCGCCGCCGCCAGCGCCCGGCGGAGCTGGGGCGGGGGCGCGGTGCGGGCTGGGGCTGCCCCTGCCCGCCGGCACCCGCGGGGCTCCTTCGATCTCCCGCTAACTTTCATGGCATGACCATGTTTTCCCAAGCCTTTTTTTTTTTTTTTCCATGGGCTCCGATCAATTATTCACAAGCACATTTATCTCCCCTGCAATATGGAGAATTCATATTCATATCTCTGTTTTAGTGGCCTGACACAGATTAATGTAATACGCGCCGCGGCTCCGAGCGCCAGCCCCGCTCTATGAATCATGCACTATAAAGTTTCAATCGTCCTTGTAGATGAGACTATTACAAAGAGCGCGCAGCGGCGGGGGCGGGGAGCGGGGCCGGCAGCGGCGGTGGCTCTGCGCCTCGGCCGGCCATCGGCCCCGGTTAAAAGGCTGCCATCGGAACACCCGGCTGGCCACTGCGGGACCGTGCGGGCCCCGCATCAGCTCTGCCCGGCGGCGCTCCCGCTGGAGCGGGTCTGCCCCGGGGAAGGGGCTGCGGGGCCCTGCCTCGTCCCCGTCCCCAGCAGCCCACCAGGCAGGGGAGGTGAGAGCCGCCTGGCCACGGAGGAGAGGCGGTGCCGGTGTCCACCCTCAAGGATGGGCACCCCGGGGCGGGAACGGGGGGCAGGCTGCCCAGGGGTGTGCCCTGAGCTGAGCGCTGTGGCTGGGGAGGGAAGGGGATAAAGGGAGTCTCCATCACCTGGGTAGCACCAATGCTACTTTGATATGTTTATTTTTGTTTGTTTTGTTTTTATACTTTTTTAATTCCCCAGAGTCCTTAAAAGATGTAAAGAATAGCTGGGGCTGACAGAGGCACACAAGCAGCACAGGGAAAGGGTGAGCTGCCCTGCGAAAGAGAGCATCAAACATGGGCTTCAGCACACACCAGACTGCTGCCTCAGTCCCGGGGTGAGGCTTCCCTGCCACCTTGGTGACCTCTGTGCACCCAAACCCTGCATGCAGGCCTGCAGGTGGGTGGAGGGGAGCCACCCACGGGCCCCAAAATCCAGCTGCCAGCCACGGAGCAGGGAACCACGGCTGGAAAAGCTGTGACAGGTCCCTTCTGGCCTATGGAGCAGTGCCATGCAGGACCACAGGTCCTCTGCCGGGAAGGGCCATGGTGATGGCCAGCAGAGCTGAGCATACCACTGGCTCTGTGGGGCTGTGGTAAGGAGAGACATGGGGCCCAATTCCAGGCTTCAAGTCTCTGGGTTTCAGCAGTAAAACTTACCTGGGCCCAACAAATCAAGTAAAATGCTGGAACATGTAATAAACACGGCCTGCGTGGCGTGTTTTCCAGTGAAAAGTTACAGGAATGGCTCTTGGCGAGGTTGGTGTTCCCCATTGTGCAGTGCCCCCATGCAGTGCCATTCATAGCTTGCCCATAAAACCAGCCATGTGGACAGGAATCGCTGGGTACCAGGAGACTGGGAACCCCATAGAAATAGGTATTCAAAATTTAAGACTTCGAAAATATGAGCTCTTAAAACTAAACAATGTACTTCTGTAAGGAATTAATTTGCTTGAGCCCCGTCACCACTATTAATATTAGTTTTGGCTTCTTTTTTTGCGTGTGTGAAGAGAATACATGCATGGGTGTTTTAGAAAAAAGTGAAAAAAATGCATCTTTTATCTGTTTTTTCTTACTTTAAATAGCATTATAGACATCTCTCCTGTCTGATAGCCAAACTTATTTTCTAACACGTTCCTTGGGAGTCAAGCTGATGCAAAATGCAAACGCTAGGCGCCCACCAAGTCCTGGTAGTGCTTCTCCTGAGAGAACAGAAAGCACCAGAGTAAATTCTGTGCAGAATTAAAGATGAGTTTAAAAAGTAACATTTATTTTTATTCCAGATTTATGGCTGACCCGTAGATAATTAAAGGTTTTATTTTGAGCTGTTGGCCCCACACAATACATTGTCCTTTGTTGCTGCACAAGGAGCGCTTTCCCTGTGCTGCCTACGGTTCCAAAACAATGAAGCAATCCATTTATTTTGTTGGTCAATTGTAGCACAAAGTGAGGTGGTCAGTGTGGAAAGTTTATCACTGTCTTGTCCCTTTGGAGGAGGCAGAGCATTCACACACCCTCTGCCCCAGTACACAAATGTCAGTCTTTTTGCAGGCTGCTGTTTTCCTTTTGAAGATGCCGATGGTGTCTCTGATCCACTAATCCATTTATCCAGTTTCATGAGTGCATTGGCTGAATACACTCACAATAGCCTTGCCCAGCTGGAAACAAGAAGTCAGTGAGTGCAGCCGGCACACCCACCAGTGCCTGACACCACTCTCAGATGAGGCTTAAATGCCTGTCTCAAAAAAACCCCAACACCACCCCAACCCAAAACAACCCCCTCAGAGCCCCCAACATGCTGTGATGTGCCCAACACCATGATCGTCCCCTCCCTGAGAACAGAAGTATTTTTAGAACCATCTATAGCTTGCTACATGGCTGTATTATTTTCATGGTATTCGGCCATGTCAACGAGGGCTGGAGTAGGCTTGGGGAGAAAAAATGCCCCTGGGACTCTGCAAACAAGTGCACATTAAAGAAACTGGTCAGTGGCTGCCAAGGGGGAGGAGGCAGAGGAGAGGCAGTGGGCAATGGGCTTCCATTTGTGTTTGGTGTCGTGCCGTTACTTGCCAGCTTTTTATTGCATTTTAAATGTATGTTTAATTACCAGTGTTATTGGTAATAACAGAATGTTTGAAAATATTAAATACATTTGTGAGCTTGTGTGAAAAAGAAGTTAAAAGGTGTTCGGTGCACAGAATGTTAAAGAGATCTCACAATGAAGTGATTAACATTTTTATGAATAAAATTAATCACGCATTAACTCTGCAGCTCAATACATCTGAATGCCAAATGTTGCACAGCAGCCCTTTCCCCTAAACCCAAGAATTTTGGATGAAGTATTGACCCACATCAAACACTCCTCTATTAGTAATGGAGGTATAGTTGTAAGAAGATATTTTAATAATGTACATTTACATTTGAGGCAAACAAATAAAAGGGAAAAAATAAATTTGGGGTGCTTTGTTAGGATTTGTGATGACTGTAGGCACATAAATCCATTAGGGAGCTGTCTGTGGGGGCAACTGTTTGCAGAAAAAAGAAGTTTATGTGGCAGTCACAGAGGCAAACAGCAAAGTCATCATAGTAAACAGATTCCAGTAGATTGCACTCAGCTCTCCTTGGCTCTTTTTAGCACGTTCATTGTTCTTGGCAAAGCTTATTAGGTTTTAAGGTGGGAGCCTACCATTATTAAAATCTCCACAGTGTCAGATAATAAAATGCGATCTCTCTCTCTCTTCCGCCGTGTGTGTGTATATGCGCGCGCGCGCGTGCGTGTGTGTGTTTTCTAATCTCTTGCCACTGTGGTTTTGGGATTATTCCAGCAGGCTGTACAAAGGGAAGCAAAGGCATCTGAAGTGTCACTCTACAGCTGTGGCAAAGTAACAGAATTTCCATTTTGTTGATGCTCCCAGCACATGTGTGCAGCAGAAGGTGATATCAAAGGAGCCGTTCTTCCTCAGTTCTGCACATTATTTTTCACTGCTGTGGCGAATCTCTCTGAGCTCCGTGAACCAATAAAACAACGGTCCCTGTTTGAGTTGATATATTAATATTTACTGAGGATTTGCAAGGTCGGGGCTAAATGTCAGCAGATTGCTGGGGCAGTACTGTGGGGAATAATTAAACAAATCTCACAGCAGTTCAGCCTCCTAACATCTTTATTAATCTTTTTTTTTTTCCTCTCCTGAAACAGTACACTGAAATATTGCTTTTTCAACCTCACTGAACAATTGGGAGAAGTTTAATAATAAAATTCTGGATTTAAAGTATTTATTTTTGACAGTTTCTTGGCCCACTCTCCTGCAGATGTTAGTTAGTTGTGAAGGCTATGATGTGTGAATTATCACCAAGCTGCTGGGGTTCTCACCTGCCTCTCCATCAAATTCATCTTGACCAGTCTGCCAAGCACAATGATATTGCTGCTATAAATGGAGACCCAAATTGGCTTCATTAAGTAGTGGGTCCACTTCTCTAAGGGAAAAAACTGGAGAACCCCAATTCAGTATGCATATCTCCCTTAACATGATTATAGCATGCACTCTAGTACAACTTAAACAATTCTCTTTAATAAGCTTCATAATTAGTGTTGGGATGCCTCATTACAAGTCATTGCCTGTAGCAGTCCTAGGCCAAACAGCCCTTCTCAATCTGATTTTTTTTTTTTTTTATCAGGCAGCAGGAGCTGTCTAGAGCTTTTTGTTTGTATAGTGGGGAATTGCATTAAGACCCCAGTGTAAAAATACCACAAGGAAATTAATTGCTTCTGTGCAGATTCACCACAGATGTGTCCTGTTATGGGGAATGGTATATTTCTGACATTGCTATACTGTGGTGTGCTGGGGAAAAAACGTCTGGAAAAGCTACAAATGCAAACATATTAGCATCCATATAGGTTCCTTATGCTGTAAATGAAAACAAGGAGATTTTTAAAGTATGTCAGAGCCTTCAAGCCTTTTTTTTTTTTTTTTTTTTTTAAATAAAGTGGTTTTTTTTTCCCCAATTTTTCTTTTTTTTTTTTAATACTCAAAACCCACTAATAAAATACACATGGCCACATATTCTATTTGGTACTGGCTGATAAATGTGCTACTTAAAATAACACACACGAGGAGTGCGGTGACTCAACGCAATAAGAAGGCTGACATACAAAGCCGCCCTCAAGGTCAGTGGTTTGTTATCTATCAGTGTTGGTCAGGTTGTGAATCACAACTGCAAGTTTCAGCAAGTTAAGGGGAGGAGGAGCGTTCAGAGTGCTTGCCCTGTGGAAAAGAAAAGCTGAGCTGGTGGTTTGTTAGCTGCCTCTGAACATCACCCTACAGCTTCTGGGTAATGCCCATTCCCTTGTCACTAAAGCAAAGCTGGAGAGTGCCTTGATCCAGATATAGAAGTGCTTTGATTTACTTGTTATAATTCAGGTGGAAGGGTTTAGGGTTAGCAAGTCCACCTCTGCAGAGCCTCGTTGCACTGCCCTCTCATTATTTATATTGATTTCTTTCATCTCAGTCCTTGTATACTTAGGTTTTGACTTTGGGCTGATCCCTCTTATACAATTTTATTTTCCTTGTGACATCGCTATTGATAATTGAATATTAACAATTCCCCTCACAACAGTTACAGGAATGAAGACCCATTTAGAATAGCATAAGGTGTGAGCTATGGTATTAGAAATAGCTGTTTGCAATATTCACATGTGATTGTGAAGGGGGCTCCTCCATCTATTCATTCTAGGTGCTGCAAAATTGGAAAAACGAAGAAAACAATAATTTGACACAAATTCAGGATTTTGCCTATCTGATAATGATACAGCAGCAGAAATAATAAAAACAATTATTGTAGTTATGTTTCTCCTATATAAGTAATTTGAAAAAAAATCACGGGCAAGTGAAATTTCTGTATCCAGGACCACTGAATTTACATACAGGCTCTGATGAGCTTGATTTCAAGAAAATCCATACATTAATTGGAAGCAACAGTGGAAACATGTAAGTAATTTAAACAGTTCAGATCAGTGTTAGTTTGCATACTGCACTTCATGGGATCTTTTATCAGACATTTCTTTTATCAGAGCAAAGGACAAGATAAACTGCAAAGATGACAAAGCCTTGCTTTTAATTTTTTTTATTTTTTTTATTTTTTAAATTTTTTTTTTAATTCTCATCCATCAGCCTTTGGTTCTACTATGATAGTAATGGTTTGCTCAAATATATGCATTGTACTTCTTTTTTTTTAGGCTATCAAAGAGCAAACAGCTCAGACTCACAATCCCAGGGGAAGTGATTATTGTTTTTTTGTGCTTTGCAATAGCAGTACCTGGAATCCTTTTAAAAATGGCTCTGTATAGCATTGGAGAAAGCCACTGTCCTGGAACAGGTGAAACTGTACTAGATGAGATCTGCAGAGAATGTAATGAAGAAACACTGCCTCTGTGAGACCAGCAGAGGATGGAGATGCAGAGGTAGAGAGGAGCTTTCCCCAAGTTATGCTTTGTTTGTGGCAGAAATGGGAACCTGAGCCTCTGAATTAGGATTTTTCACTTGACAGAGACTCTGGTGTAATGGGATGTTTCAAAGATTCAGAGTGACAGCAGGTGAGTGGTAGAGCCAGAACTGGTGCAGTTAAACTACATCCACATATTCATAATGTATTCACCACAGTGTCATCAACTCCTGTGATGTCACTGGAAACATTCTGGCTGTCATGTCTGGATTTACACACTGAAATCCATACTTAGTTATGTAGTGAAAACAATCTGGTGTTTACAGACTATGGTTATTCTTACCAGAATCATCAGAGCTGCTTGCCCTAGAAAGTGTTACAATTGTAAGAAATGCCTTAAGTTCAAGGGCTTTTTGTTTGCTTGTTTCTTTTTTAACTCAAAAGCACATTTTAATCTCAATATATTTCAGTGGTTAAGAAACGATTGAGGGATCTACTCTTGGTCTCTTCAGTTTTATTAATATCTTGTATATCTAGAAAAACAATGGTGAAATCTTTGGGAAAATTTATAAACAAGGGGTTTTATGAACAAATTTCTAAAACATCAGGCAAATCCCTGAATTTTATTTTTACAAAAGGATAAATAATTTACAACTTCACAAGCAAAACTATATGTAAAATGAGCTAATTATTTTTTAAAAAGGAAATTCAGTCGTGAAACCTTGACAAAAATTGTTTTGTAAAATGAGATTATGATAAGCATATCCATATATGTAGCTCTCCTACAGACAGAGAAGAAAAGGTTAAGTTTCTTAACCTGACACAGGCATAGTTTAGGTTGTTTGAGGGAGCAAGAGATTTGTCAGGATGGATACAGCAAAAAATGCCTCACTGCTGCTCTGAATTTCAGCAGCTCAGATTATGTTTGAGAATATGAATTAACAAATACTGATAAATGTAACAGAACATAAAGTTTTTAGTAGAAGGAGTTTTTAAGAACAAATGAGAACAAAATAGTGTTCTCATACAATGAAGAGAGTAGTGGTGCTGATAGTGCCTCTGGTAAAATTAAAATACATAGTAGTGTGCTAATCGAAGAGATTATAATCTTCTGAGGGGAATGGGATATGGAGGTGTACAACATTTGTGTCTCCTATGGCTTACTTTCCAGAACCTTAAGAAGATTTTGATGCTTTAGTTCAGCATCTCCCTTTGGAGAAGAATAATTTGAAGAACATATTAATTCCTTCTCAAGTTACATTTTCTCTGTTGTGGTCTAACTTTACAGGAAGTGAAAGCAATTGAGCAGAGGAAAAAGTAGAAACCAATTCATGTCACCAACTACTTTTTGAAAAATTTATATATCCTTCTATTATTGCATATGTTTGCATGTGTATGTTAGAATTATTCCCCAAGGCCCACTCTGTATCTAAGTGACTACATGTGGACAAGAGGTAAGAGGAGATGGTATATTGTGAGCACAGGACATTTGTATACTGCTGGTAAACTGTGGTAAATCCACCATGAAGCTAATGAAGTCTCTTTTTGTGCTTAATTTTGTGTGGCTACTATCTGGGTATGAGGATGCTCTCAAAAGGAGCTTGTAAGATGTTTGCATTTTGGAATGCCCTGACACATGGCTTTCTTAGGCAAGAAAAGTCCTACAGCTTGCCTAGGTCCTCCCTTACCCATTTATGCAAGTTATTTGGAGGATCAGAGAAGCATGGCAGAAGTGCTGTATTCCCCAACAAAATTGTCCCTCTTGGTTGCTTTTCTATCACAAGGGGTGTGTACCTGCTCTTGGTCTCATTAAGATGTTGGGTTTGCCTTTTTTCCCCCTCTCTCCAAGAATAATTGAGCTTATGGTACTTGAGGCTATCTACATTTGTTTGATAGCCTCTTATAAGCTCTGAGAGATTAATTCAAGTTTGTCACATCTCTGTGGAAAGCTCTCTTTGGTAATACTCAATATCCATGCCCACAGTGCAGGCCTTTTGGGTCTTGAGTACAATCACCTATATGAAAAGGTTTTCACATGCATCTCTTTTGAGTGGCTCTTACCTTTGGAGGCACAATCTGTGCAGTTTCTCCTGACAATAAGCACTTATGGCTCTCTGCTATGGATGTGGCTTCAGTCAGTTGTTCCTGGAATGGAACAGGCGTGGCTGAAGGCCATTTGTGTAAATGTTCATTGGCCATCTTCATCACCTACTCTCAGGGCTTTTTCCTGGCTTTGAGACTTTTATCTTTTCTCTCTCTTCTCTTGTCCTCCCTTTCTGTATATTTGTCCTCCCTTTTCTGATATTCTCCTCTTTGTTCTCTTAGCAGCTAGGAGTCTCTCCCTTGCTTCCTCTAAGAGCCAGCTGCTATCTGTTTGCTGGCAGTTCTCTAGACCAGACCTCCATATCTTTCTGACTCTACTCTCCCTTCCTTCTTCAACCTGAAAACATTATTGTCCTCCATTACTTGAAAAAAAAAAAAAATTGAACTTCCAATAAAACTACAAGGAAAAAAATAATTCCATACTGAGTACCAGCCTCTATCATTCTACATCAGAAAACATACTCCTAAACTCACTACCTAGTGTATATGGATTTAATTTTCCTGAACTTTTGGAAGAAGGTCAGCAATGGGGTACTTCTCCCAAGACATCATCACAAACATCACAATCCATCATCCTGGACAATCTTCTGCTAGTCTTGATCCAAGAATACTACTGTTTTGTCTGACAGAAGCCATTCTTTACATTAGTTTCAAGGCATGGTAAAAAAATGCTGGGGTTGCATCTCCTAGTCAGAAGCAACACATTATCTCATATCCCTGATCCCAGGGAGAATATCTTCTGCACTTGGCAGTCATGTTTTTCAAGATTTTCCTCAGAATGAGATTGGGGACTCCCAGGTCTTCTGTAAGAGACCATTATTCCATACCTGAATGTGCAGGGGCTCCCATCTCCTGGGATGTAAGCATGTGCATGCTGATCTCAAAAGGAAGACAAAGAAAACAGCAGTAGAGCTAAGAGCAGTCCCAAAGGACCTTAAGTCCAGAGAACAAACACATGTTTGAAAGAACAAAAATATTTAATTGTTGTCAAATGTATAAACCTGATGTTCAATTCTAACCAGATCAGGCTTTGGGCTGTTTGCCCAGTTATTCATAAGAAAGTGTCCAGAATGGATAAGATTGTGAGATTCTCCTGGGACACTGCTTTTGATCTGGTTATTTTTTGTTGTGTTTGATAATACACAGTTCTCTGCCAGAGGGAATTCTGGGCTTACATCCATGTTCATCCTCATGTTCAGACAGCATTGATAGAACTAGTTATGTATGTATGTTGTGTGTAAATCAAGAGTCCCTCTGAGCCATGGTGAAACTGTGTGAAGTTTGGTCTAAAAGCAATCTACTTCACTCTGCCTCCTTTTCTGCAGAATGAACACTGTCTTGTTATTTTCTACTCTAAATCTCCCTTAGGGATTTGATCATCTGGCTTCCTAGAAATGTTGAGTAATTTCCTTGGAAAGTTCTGAAGTGAAGCTTGTGGAGCAGGGAATCAGGAAAAGACAATTTTTCCTCCTCATTGGCAGTAGGGAGGATAGTATGCCTATATCCAAAATGGGTTTTTCATATGACTGTAGGTGTAGCAGAACTATATCCTACACAGTGTGAGAGAGTAACCAATCTCTGGCTTGTGAGTAGGGCTCACACATATGTGGTGGAAGAAAAATTTGTAGATGCATAATGGAGGAGGTTGCCAGCCTGGAAGAGTGGTGGTCAGAATATCTTTGGGATAGTTCTCACTGCCCCTAGGCAGTGATTTCAAAAAATCTAAAGAGTTTGCCTTGCTGGGTTGGAAGGTCCTTCAAAAAAATGTTAGGAAGAGGTCACTCACAGGTTTATGTGCATGGCAGATGTTTTGCTGTCTTTCTCTCTGAAAGTATCCTTTAGGGGTACATTCCTAAAGTATCCATTAAAGTATACTTTAGGGGCATCCTTTTCTCCTTCATGTTTTGAGTTACTAGTTTGGAGATTTGTCTTCCCATTTTCCATTACAAGACTAGAAGAAGTTGCACAGCAGTCTTGTGATGGACCTCCTTATATGTAGATTCCTTCCAGTCAGAGTTACTGCCTTTGTCTCGTAAGACTTCACCAATTTTCTTCCTCCACGTGTCAATGTTTTCCTCTCTGCATTAATTTGATTTGGTTCAATTTGTCAGTGGTCTCTGTAAAATTAGAGTTGCTACATCTGACTTTCCCAGACTATGCTCTAATAAATTAATTCTGTCCAGATTCTCTCCTGATTTTATGATTTCTCAGCAGTAGCATACTATCATCTGCTTGGGTGCCGCACCTAGAAATGAGAGTTGTATGTGTGCCATGCTTTTTTGAGAAGAGATATTCTGAGTCCAGAAAGGAGAAACAGGGTTATGGCATGAAGATCTCATGGTCTAATTCTAAAGCCTTTTGAGAATAGATAGACATGTATTTCAGGAGAGATGTTGCAGAACACTGATATTGACTCTGTATGGGGAGTATATCCTGGAGTTATTGGATATTTGCATTGTTCTGTCTCACACACTTCCCTGTTCAAGCAACAACATGCCTACCATACACCAGAGAACATTTAAAAGGTACATGGAAGTAGTAAGGGAACTTGGTCAGGAAATTTGACCTCAGAGTTGACAACAGAACGACATTTAAATTGGGCAGTGCAGACATGGCTTTCCAGGTTTACATGTCTCCATGTACTAAGAATAATTAATATTTTGGCTAAAAATGAAGGTATAGAACTTCAGAAACTATTCATGCAAGTTTTGGGAAAGTTATGTGTTCAAGACCATTTAGTCTCTTGAGAGATACCATTTAACAGATTCTGTCATCTCAAGTGTCATTCATTCAGGAACAAATAGAGTTCATGGAAATAGTAAACTCTATTTTGGTTCAAAGAACTCCATAAGTACACCCAGATTTATTGCAGCAGCTGAAAGACATTCAGGGGTAATCCAATGGGCAAGAATTAATGTTTTATCCATTTTGTTTGCTGTGCCATCTTTACGCATGCAAGTAATATGCAAAATACAGGAAACATCACTGACTTCCAGGTGTACTTATAGGAGTTCATATAAAAAAGTTGATCCCAGTATGTTCTCAGGAGCATACCTTGCTGTTCTAACTTGCCTTATAGTAACAATCCTAGGTAACTGTTTTTTTTTTAAGACAGAGAGGTGAGAATTTTTACATGCCTAATGAGGATGTGTATGGGATAAAGAGGACATTTTCCCTACAATTGAGGGTGGATATGTATTTTCCCTCTCTAGAAATCATGATTTGAATTGTTTTTGGACAACAGCTATCACCAGTCACAATGATATTCCATATATTTAAGGCTACAGGCGTAGCTTGTAAGAACGGCTTAATTATGTGATATATTAATGTTCTATTGATTATGTTATTGCCTGTAAATCCTGTTGCTTAATAAAGCTGCAGTCATTTTGCAATAAATTTGTGTTTGTAGTCAATTAATGGCTTTCTGGGGGCAATGGACAAAGTAATAAGTGTATTGGTGTTGTGTGGAAAGCATGGTACTGTGGCTTCCAGTATAAAACTAGGAAATACAAATGCCTGGATTGAGTAAAAGAGAGGGGAAAAAATAGCTTCTGTTCAGTACAATGATTCACAGTTTTCTTTTAGGTTCAACAGAAAAAGCAGCATTGTGCAAAGCATCTGCACATGAATACAGGGCAGGATAATATTTGATTTAAAAATACAAGTAAACGATAACTGCCAATATTGAGACCATGTGAAGGCAAAGGAACAAAGCATACTTTCATTGCTAATCATGTTAACATCAAAGTTTGAAGAGTACATTCGCCTATTCAGAGGAAATGCCATCACACTTCTGACGATCACATCTGCCACTAATATCATCCGGCATGTGGTCAGGTCTCTGTTCCGACTTTTATCTCTCTACCAAAATCTCATGTTTTGATTTTAACATCTGATGCTAAATTCAGGTCACTACAAAATAAGTACAACTTTTGGTTTTTTTCCACTTTCATGATATTTTCAAGAGGTACATCTAAAAATCAGTATATATATGAACTATATGTCAACTAAAAATTTTTTTAAAAGTTTTTCCAGCACCTAGGAGATTTTGAGGAAGAAGGGAGCGGAGAAGGGGAAAGGTGAGGTTGTTGTTTGTTTAGTTTTGTTTAATTTGCCTTAGAAAACTTTGTTAGACTTTTAAGAAGTATACAGAGGTCTCATTTATCTCTACAATGCTCTCATTCCAGAAAACATAGAAGTTTCCTTTCTGCATAACTGGAGAAATTCCCTCACAATGCATACACTTTTAATCCATAGGGTCTCAAGCTCTGCTTCTCAAGTCTATGAAAGCCTGAATTTTTACCTTCCCTGAAGTTTTATCCTGACAACATATATCTGGTTAAATATATGTCGATGGCAACATCACATAAGCATTTATGTTATATTTGATAAGTATTACTTTTTTACCCATGTTCCTGATGTTAACGTTTTCTTCCTTTTGTTGATGGGATATACTACATTCCTCTTCCTCTTACCTTCAGGATATTTAAAAAAGGAGAAAATGTTTCTACAGATATATTTCAGTATCCCTTTAAAGACATTTTGCATTCTAAAAGCTACTACAAATGGAGCTTCACAACAGCTACTTAATTTAGGAGGAAGTGTGTTCTCTGGTTTTAAAATTGTGGTGGGACTATTTAAAGATTTCTGAGCACGTAAAACAAAGATGTTTGCAGATTTTACTTTGCTTGCCAATATTGCACTCATCTTTAGATTGGAAAGCAATAAATTCTCATTTCAAAGCTGAAGCAACCAAGTGCTGCTAATGAAGTGGAAGAATAGGGAATACTGTGTTTCTATATACAGTAAAGAAATCCTTCCAGATATCCCAGTGTGATATCAGGCATATGGCTTATCTGGTCCTGCAACAGGTTCCTTAGGTGGAATCTAACAACCCTGTACTGCTTTTCAAAGCAGGGAAGGAAGTAATCTAGCATATGAGTCAACATCTTCTCAAGAGTAAGAATGGATGATAATCAGCAAATGCTCTGCATAATTTAGTTTTATTATGGACACACCTTTTGGTAGGGCTACCTTCACAATCGCTATAGAATCAGCTGAAACAATGATAAAGATCTGAGAGCAAAAACTCAGGTAGTGAAAAGATGCATCATAACATTTAGGTCCTTGATGCTTCTTGAATCAAATTTTGTCTACTTGTCAGTTCTTTTACTGTCTTTTTTGGGAAATTTCTTATGTTGACCATCCAGTTCTATGCATCTGCACAAACATTCACAAAAAACCCATGGCTCACAGAAGATTAACATTTCTAGTAAAGGCTATTTTTAGTCCCTCAGATAAAATTTGTTAAGAAAAATGGACCAAGATATTTTTAAATTTTCTGGGATTTTTTTTTAAATTTTAAAAAATTTTCTCAATTACATCAAATACAAAATGTACAAAGACTTATCAGTTATTTTTTTATCTGCTTTACATAACAGTGTACAGCTCTTGCACACATACAGACACCTTTTTATATAACCAAAACCAGTGAATATAAAAATTTCATCCAAACAATGCTAGTTTCTAGCTGCAGCACATTCAGTGGTGTTACACACCTGACATCTAACTCATTTCATGTAGACAGTAAATACCTTTGTTTTTCTAGTAACACAGAAAAGCTACTTCTTGATATGAGCTTATTCAGGATGGTTTTAGTAAAAAAATAAAACTTAATTTTGTCAAAAAACAAGATGGAATGCTACTGGCAACCACCTGACTACATTAACTGAAAGGTCAGATAATAGAATGACACTTTCTATTGCCAAATCCCTGTATTTAACATCTATGATTGTAAGTAAAACTACTACAGTGACTACAATATTCTAGTTCTGTTAATGTTAGTGTGAGAAATTTATCATCAAAGTTCATTATGGGTTAATGTGAAAGTGATTTTTCAATCTGCTTCTTAGCAGGGATGGAAATGACAGTGTTACACTCCTCTACATAATTTAAAACACAATTCTGTGAGTCTTTACTGAAGTTCAGCTCTAGGTGCAAAACAGGTTTTAAGTGGTTAAGTAAACAGCATGGTATATTAATCTAATTTTTTTTCATTTGTTGCAATTTATTAGGATTAACTTCTATTATTACCTTTAACTGAATGTGAAACAGACTATTCAGTTTTCATGAAAGAACTATTCAACGTTCCTTTAAGGAAGTAATACCATTGATCTAAAATAGTTTAGATACCAGACCACATTTTTGAACATATTGATTTTAATAATAACATCAGTTAAATAGAGTATACCACAAGATTTCAAAAATGTCATAAAGTTTTGGTCCTGTGTAATGTTGAATGTTTTATAAACTACTTCTCAAGAAAGGATAGAAGTCATGAGTGATCACTATTTGTCTTATCAAGAAAAAGCATGTAAAGCAGACAATAAAAAAAATTAAATGGTGATAAAAGTTGAAAGTAGAATTATTGAAAATATAATTGTAAAATAAATTTTGCTTTAATGCTATATTTTCAGCCTTCCACAGAGATCTTGGAATGCACATGGAACAAGTACTCTTACTGAATAATTCTAAATGTTAATAAGAAACTTACCTTTACTGACATTTTCTGTTTTCTCTTTGTAAACTCATCAAGTGTGAGAGAATGATAAACCAGAAATGTGTGTGCAAGCT
Source organism: Muscicapa striata striata (assembly GCA_030060385.1). Taxonomy (NCBI): domain Eukaryota; kingdom Metazoa; phylum Chordata; class Aves; order Passeriformes; family Muscicapidae; genus Muscicapa; species Muscicapa striata. The sequence continues at coordinate 177,595 of JAREIS010000487.1, read as the reverse complement.
TTCCCACTGAACTGGGATGGAAGTTTCCTTGGCATACGGAGAGGTTTCCAGATATTCCTGGAGAAGCCCCTGAATGGATGGCTTTGATAGAAGACTTCAAATACTGGAGTCAGGAAATAGAGGTGTGTGTCTCTCAACAGCCCCTTGCTGTCACCAGCCACCTGACAGACCATATTGGGTAACCTGTTGTGCTCTAAAAGCAATCCACCCACAGGAATAGCCCCTCAAGTTGCTGTGTCATATCTGTGATCACTGAAGGGCCTTGGAGCACTCAGGGGTGTAAGGAAGAAAAGAGGGTTTATTGCCAGCTCTGATTGGAGCATGAAGGAGTTTACATCAACCTTCTGATAAAAAAGGATTTCCCCAGAGCCCAGTACAGCTTGGGAAAGATTGTCACAAGGCTGCCCCCTTAACGAAATCTTTCCACAAAGACTTGATGAGAAGTGCCCAGACCAACCACACCCCTGGGAATCTGCAGTAGACAATCCACTCCTTGCTGGAAAAGTAATCCCAGCACCTTTGCTTGCCAAGGCTTGACAAGCTGAAGGGAGAAAACCTGTAGGAGGAAGGATATGGACAGGTAGGGCAAGAAATGAATGCATGAAGACAAAAAATGAATGTATGAGGTGACAAAAGAGTTTTGCTCTCAGGTCACCAGGGGCCAGAGCCATTGGAGATTGAGATGACATTGAAGAGGACATGGTGAGGGACCAGCAGGAGATGCAGCTGCTGCCTGTGTGCATGGCTCTGGATGAGATTCCCTCCAGAAAGAAGCAACAAACTTCCTGCAGAAGGGATGAATTGATTGTTTCCTTTCTTCCAGACCTAGGAAGAATCTGTAGTCCACAGCCTTGCCCAGCCTGGGCTCAGTGTCTTGCAGCAGTGAAAGGTGGCTCAGACACCTGCCAGTGATTAGGGGGGTGGAGGGTAGGGAGCTATCCTGAAGGCAGGACACATGCATTAGCCTTGCCAGCCTGGGCATCATCTCCTGGTGGTCAAAAATGCCATTCATGTAACCTTCTTTTTGACCTGCAGTGCTTCTGCCCTCCTCTGCAGAGCAAAGAAGTGGATCTCTTTTACACCAGCTGTTCAAGAAGCTGGGTAGAGAGGACCTGACTTTCTTTTCAATATTGTAAAATTACTTTGGCTTCAGCAGAAAAAGGTCTCCAGCCCCCCTCAGTGCTGATCCCCATCTCCTTTGTGTGACACAGAGCCAGGAGAGCTTCTGACCACTATATGGTGATACCAAACTTGACCGAAAACTGCTGCAACAAATAGGGCTCAGGTGTTTCCAGACTGCCCAGAGGCTGATTCAAGAGAGCAGGCTGCAATCAGGCCTCCAGTGAAAGCAGTATGGGATGTAAAAGCTTAAGCTCAGGCAAAGGCAGAAGGATGTTTTGGGAGTGGGTTATACACCATGGAAAGCTGCAGAGAGTGCAGATGGCAAGGAGCAGCCAGGCCATAGCACTCTGGGGCTCTCCTTTGTGCTGCCATGAGATAACAGGTGGCATATTTCCTATCTGAGGGCTCGTGTTTCCAGTGGGGGCTAAGAAGTGGTAGCCATCATCTTGGAGAAGATGAGAGCTCAGAGTACCTGTCTTGGCTAGGCCAAACAAGGACACTTTTGCAGGCAGGAACATGGGAAAAAGAGAAACTGGGGAGAAGTCATCCTAGCCCTACAGTAACACAGTCTCTGTGTACATCCTCTTGGTCATTTCTGTTCTCCTCAGGAGCAAGCAGAGTGCTTCCAACTATGGCCAACTCTTCACTGCAACCAAAACATTTATGAAGAAAAATGAGATAATTTCACAACAGAGAATGTTGGTGAGCTGACATGGGGAGGTGTGGATCAAAGGAATTCTCTGTCCTTCTCTGCTCAGCTCTGAGGAGTGAAACCTGGAGTGCTATGTCCATTTTGTGCTCCCCAGGTAGCATCAGTCAGGCAGTGAGTTGCCAGAGAGAGCTCATCAGGGGACCACCAGGTTAAGCAGGGACTGGGGTGCAGAACACCTACAGGGAGGGTTAGATCTTTGTTCATCAGTACAAAGAGCATGGGAAAGGGAAATCTTACTGCTGCCTCCATCTATCCTGGAGGATGTCAAAAGCAGATCCAGGCTTTAGCCACAACTGCACAGAGACAGGATGGAAGGCACAAATTTTAGATCTTATGAAGAATCTCTTCTCCACAAAGGTTTCCAAGTGTGCAGGAATTTCTTGAGTTTTCTGTGGAGATATCCAAAACTATGCCAGATACATCCCAGAGCAGCCCAATTTCACCTGGCCTTGCAGGATCAGATCACCCCCAGAAGTTCTTTCTACTCAATTATAACATGACTCTATGAAATACATTGGAGCTGCTGTCACAGTGCCAGCATTGCATACATAGGAGTGGATGGTAGTGGCTAAATCATCCTTATCACCTTACAAGCAGTGGATGACTCTACCTAGTGTTTATTTAATCACTGCTATGCTCAAGAGTACTGTGCAAATTATCTATTTTTTTTTTTTTTTTTTTTTTTTAATTTTTATTTTAAGTGGTAGTATATTGAGCGTTTTTCCCTCCTTAGGAAGCACTGTTATAAAAATCTTTATACTCCCGCAAGTCCTTTAGTAAAGAGGATGAAAATCAAATTTCACAGCTGTGCTAACATTAGGTCCAGACCATTTTCAGGACATATTAAATAAAAAATGCTAAAATAACATTAAAAGCCTAATTTAAGCTGACAAAGGCAAAGAAATCAGAATTTGGATGAAGAAAAGATGAAAAGGAAAGTAACCTCTCTCTAGACACATACACACCAACTTTCTAAAGTTTTTTTAATAAGATTTATATTTCTTTTGGAAAAAGTCAAATGTCTCTGGGACTATTAGGGAACAAATAACATGGGATCTTTTCCAAAATAATCTATTGTAATTCAGGATTTTCATAAATGTTAAAATATTAAATATAATTACTAATTTTTAACATATCATATTAAGGATATTGGGTTTTTTATGTTCCAATTAAATCCTTTGGATTTGTTGTATTGGGAATATTGCATAATAAAAAATTAGAATAATATGTGCAGTTAAATGCACTTCTACAAAACACTTAAAGGGTATTCAGAGCAACTTCTCAAATGCAAGCAGATCACACTCATTGTTTATTTTGGGGAGAGAAGTAGATCAGGAAGTTCAGCTAGTTCAAGTGTATTTTTAGAGAAAGACAAACTTTCAGAACTTCTTATGTCAATATATCGGTGGCAGTTACAGGGGCATCCCATGACTAACTTGCAGAAAAGTTAGAACAAGAATGAATAATTGTAAAAATGGCATAATTTTTATAGATGGCTCTGTGTATGATTTCTACCTTCAAATCAGCTCTGAATGAACCTAAACTTGCAGCAACAATGTTCTTTGTTTTGTGTTAGACGGATATTCTGTAGATTTAGTGGAAAAGGTGGTGCAACTATTTCTTGTCTTATTTGTGCACTACAGATATACATGAATTGTGAGATGGTTTAAAATTCCTTTTGAAGCTTACTTTTGTATTGAAAAGCAGTGCTGGTGCACACCATACATGATTGCATACACTGCAGCTTTGGAATAGGGTGTGCTAAGGAGCAGATGAAGCTTAGTCTGAGGTCACTTGGTACAGACATCTGTTGAGTGATCACTGGTGTGCTACACTGCTGGATTTGCTCAGACATGTAGGATCTGGAAGAGGAAGCCACAGTCTGAAGTGTCAGCTTCTGTTGTCACAGGGTGAGTGACTTTTCAAAATGTATGATAAATCCAGCCCTTCTAATTATTTGTCAATGCAACATTGTCTTAGAATTCCCTGGCTGTCCTGGATATCCTACTTTTGCTGTGTCTTTTAGTCTTGTGGATATTGATTTTCCTGAAAGAAAACACTTATTTTTATTTTCAAACAAGGTCAGACAATTTTTAAGCAAGCAGAAAAAAAGTAACTGTTAGCTTTATCTTAAAAAAAAATACGTATGTATATTTCTTTCTGTAATATATTAGTGGTATACCTACATTTAACATGGAAACTATCCATACTGGAAGAAAACGACACTGAAAATAAAAGCTAAATAATACTCCAACATTCTACTTTAAATGGTTTAGTCATAGTCAATCCAAGCAAATTCAGTGTATTTTTCTTATTATTCAATATAGGCCATAGGAGATGGAAACTGGTTGTAAAAGGCAGAAGAAAAGTAAAATTAAAAAAAAAAATTATGAACCAGAAAAAAAAAAAAATCCCTCTCCTGCTCATCTGCTACTTGCCCTTGAAGACTGATGTTCCACTTGAATATTGCTTTGCCACCTCAAAGAGGTCACCTGATACCAGCCCCTTTCTAATGAGTCTCACGGTGTTATCACAAGTTTCATATCTGTGCACATCAACAAGTAGCATGCCAGTCCCAGCTCTCACAGCTGCAAGGACAAGGATCAGTTTAGAAGATCAAAAGAGACTTTGGCTGCAACTCCTGTGTCCTCAACTAGTTTGTGCACTATGTTTTTCTTTGGCCATATCATGGTCATTGTAGTATGAGATGCTGGTGTATGTCAGACAATCCAGAACTATTTGGGGTAATCTGGAAAACCTTTGCTTCTGAACTGGATACTGTAGTGAATCATTTAGAGATTTTTTTAAAATTAAAAATCAAACAAAAAAAGCCCCAAGCACCCAAACAACAGGTGACATGTATATTAATTAATATATATGTAATTTCACTCAGAGGGGAAAATAAATGAACTACTTAAAGATTTTTTTAGTAGACATATTCAGTAAAAAGACAGAATGTGTTACTTTTCTACTACAGTGAAGTGTCTGAAAACTAAAGTATTTACACTGGCGTGACATGAGATCTATGACAATTGTTTTTTTCAGTTTTTTTATCCACCTTCCCAATACCTCACCCCTGAGAAAATTTAACAAGACCCAACGACCAAAAAAGGTAAATCTACCTAACAAAGTCTTGGATATCTTTAAGTTGTCTATAAAAACATACCTTGTGTGGTCTGATACGTAGTTCAGGATGTAGTTTTCAAAAATGTCAAGCATGTACATGACTTATAAGCACACATCACATTTCAGTTTTGACAATTTTAGAGTAATCACCCAAAGGTCAGAAGAGCAAAGAACATTCATACCTAGAGAAAATGTATTTGCAGTAAATTTAGCTAATGAATGGAAACCTATTGAAGCCATGTTCTTATAACCAAAGTGCTCATCCTGTCTTGGCAACAATCCAGTTCTGTTTTATGGAAAACATACATATTTATTTAATAAGCTTCCTTCTCTACAGTAGTACATTGCTACATTAAATCACTGTTTTTTTCATGCACAGATGTTACCATGCTTTGTCTTGTACCAAAGGTGATCTTAACACACATAGCATAACATGGGCTTTGATAAAACCTATCTGGCAAAGGGTAACACTTGGTCGTCCTACAAGAAGAATAATGTTTCTATAGCTTTCTATATATACTTTTTTTTTTCCCAGGGGATTTGGGTTTGTCTCTCTTTCCTTCCATTCTCCATACTCTCTTCAGCTTGTCTATAGCCACTGTATGCTTCACATGGTTTTTGGACATCATGATTCTGTAGAGAAAAACACAAAATTAGGAATAAAATTGTAGTCTAGGAAATTCTTGCTGTAACTATTGCCTACCTCCTCATTATACAAAACTTCAGCAGCAAGTCAGCAGATTTATGTTTTAGATAAAAGTCACCTAATTGCATTCCTTGGTTTGAGAAAAATAAACTTACAAAAAACTCATCTGTCTTGACTACAAAGTGAGTTTACAAAAGAACTTTAGTACAGAAAAATACTGGACAGGGTTCTGAATAGTTTTTTTCTTGCAATATTTATAGAAACTACTTTTAAAAGCATAGGGACTGTTTTCCCTCTTCATGCATTTATAGCATAAATATCGCCAGTGGAGGTAGGAATGATATGCATGTTTGGACAATAAACCCTTTAGAGACTGTGACTGAAACATGCAGAACTAGGAAAAGAACCCCTTAAAGAAGAAATGTACCTATAATTAATGCAGCAATCTGGAGTGCTTGATGAGCATATTGCTAGCACATCAATGGAGACAGAGCTGTAGTAACAAACTTTTGATGATCTCACAGTGAGCCATATCATGCAACGTTAGCAATATCAGTTTAAGATTTAAATATATGTGGACATCTCCTAAAGAAGAAGAAAAAAAAATAAGGCCTCTTGAGTAGTCTTCAGAAGATGCCAATGTCTATAAAAGCAAAGAATTAAATTAAACTTTTTGCACTCACAAGGGTTTTGCAGGGGGACCTGTATGTTTATTTAAATCAAGCTCTTTTTCTAACAGAGATACACATGGCTTGATTACTTTTTATTTTGTGGCAGATTCTATTATCTGTATCTATAGAAGGCAGGACACTGGAATTTAATATTAAGGTGAACAAATGCATTTAATTCAGCTGAATATACCATCCCTAGTGATAAATACTTTTTATAGGTTAGACATTTCTTTTAAGGCTTGCTGAAAGCAAAGGAATTTGCTTTTGGAAAATTCTGACTTAAAGAGTAAAAAGGTAAGCCAATTTCTTGAGATAGAAGATCCTGCTGTTGCATCAGTGTAGCAATGGCACTGTAGCTTATTAGCTAAATGTTGCTGCCTTTGAATAAAAAATAATAATTTCTACAGTCAAAACCCACACTATAAATTACTGCTGAATCCTGAACACTGATAAAATAAGCAAATTTCCTATGTTTAGTCTGTACTAAGCATGATGGGCTCCTCTAGAACTAACAGGGTTAAAGCTTTCAAGCTGTTTTTATGAGGCAATCAGAGGCCAAACCTGAGAGGGAACAAGCTGGAATGCAGAGTGGTGCTAGTGACAGTCATATGGTGTGACCAGCACATGGCAGGACGAGGCTTACAGCATAGTCTTGTGAGAACTAAATTAAATATAATTCCACCAGGAAAACCTTCATAGTGTTATCCAGTGCATTGACCCCAGAAAATTCATAGACTGTCTTATAGCACCTTTGGTCTAGATCACATATAAGTTTTACTCTTTCAGTTATGCTCTTAGCTATTGAACTCTAGATCTTTCAGTCACGTGTCAAAATAAATACTGTCTGACAGCTAAAGAATACCTTTATCATTCCCTGTTGCTCACTGACTTCATAGAAGCATACCTTTAGTCTTCACAAGAAAAAAGGAGGCTGTGATCTCAATATTTCAACACTTTTATTTACCTTATCTGTAATATAATTAATAGATGACTGCATAAAGATCAAGGTGGCTATCAAAGAAAATGAGACAGCTTCATATGAAACTTGCTCTTTTGAATCAGTCTAGGACTCTATCAAAGCATGTGTGATAATTTCATGTAAATCCCGGTGTTCTGAATCTGTATCTTTTAACCTGTACATACCATTTTTAACACACTACATTTCAAAGACATTCAAAGCTGATCTAATTTGTATTACAGAATTACATTATAATCTGCAAGCTGCACATCATACTGATTTCTTAAAATTAATGTGGAAGCTCATTATAAAGACATCTACAGAGGGCTCATGTAGTCTTTCTCAAAAATACTGTGACTTAAACCAACCACATTTTCTATTTAAAGTACACCTTTTTCTAGCCAGTCAGATCTTTCTCTGAAGTCAGGATTTTGAAATTCTGTATTTTGAGCACAAACCCAAGAGCAAAATATTCAGCGTCATCCAGGATTGCCATTTGTAAACTACCCTGAATGTTTGATGCTGAAATACATAAAAATGTTTTCAATTTTTGATTTATGAGATGATAAATTAAGGAGATTGTTCATCATGGTGGAAATAAATGCAAGTGATGGACTGAAGCAAGAAGCAGTAATACTAAGTAGGACTGCATTTTTCCTTGTTTATGTAAGACCTTAATTGACTTTTCAAAGTGAACTTAACATTATAAATTCAATAAACAGACTTTAAAAAAGAGTCCTGTAATTCTTGTCATGACAAAACAACAGACATTTGTTTACCAGAGAACCATTCTAGATGGGCTACGGCCAGGATTTGCCCTTTTACCATGCTCCAGGACAAACCACATTTTGGAAAAACACAGCAAAAGTAGTGCAGATTTGCAGGCCAATCTATTCAGACAAATTGCAAACTGACCACTCTCTGTTTTTAAATTAATACTGAGTCATTACACTTGAGAACTCTCCCATGCCAAAGCTGCTTTACTCACTAACCTCCTGTCTGCCCAAATAAGCAAATTACGTCTGCCTCTTTTTATTCTCTTTTCCAGATTAGCAGTAACTAGCCACATTATCCAAAATAATAATACCTAACAAAAACGAAAAATGAAATATACACCAGGCAAATAGCTGACCTGCATCAAGGTTCATCAAATGATGAAAGAAGAGATAGAACAAAAAGGGGAAAAAAAAGGAAAGAGGTCTTGAGGTCTTCTCTGGAAAGACCTTGGCCCTTAAAACTTGTTTGATTTGCTGAATACTGAAACTGAATTATAGCTATCAGTTTTTAATTCATGACAATGTCTAAAAGTGCAGTCAGAAAATCTGAGCACAGAAAACTCCAAGACAGCTGGATCATGCTTCATGCCTATGTAACTTTCTAATGGAGTGGTATCAAAACAAGTGTTTATATCCTTGGTCTAGCTGACAGCATTACTAAGTGTTCTTTTAAAAAGGGACAAAGAGAGCTGATCCTATTCCTACTTACCAAGTTTCTTCCATGTAGATTGCTGGCAATCATCAACTCCTAAAAAGAATCAAAAATTACAAGCCTATATAACTTGTATTAGCTACAGTTAGAGGAAGCCTTGAAAGCCTAAAAATGTACCAAGTGGACCTTTTGTTTAGAACATACAAGAGAAAGGACTAGAACAAATGCTTTCCAGTTAACTCCACAGATATAGTTGTGCTGCTCTGAGAAGAGAAAGAGGATCCTCAGAGTGTCTAACTCATGATCATAACCCAGTTTGATACAGCTCTTTACCCATTGTTTCAGAGCACTCAGCTTTACAGCATGGCAGAGCTGTGAGGTTCAGAGTCAAAATCAGTGTCTGAATAGAGGAAAGCAGATGAATAAGAAAGCCTAAACAAAGTTGACGCACTGTATATTTTAAGGTCATCTTTCTGCCTCATCCATTTGCAGGGTGTTAGACTACTGTTTTGTTTTTTTTCTGTGAAAGCATCAGTATCTTGGGTTCCTGCTATCGAGCACCTAGGTGTTTTTGACTAATTTGGGACAGAGGCTAGATTTAGAGCAAGGGATTAAATGTGGATTATTCATTTTCAAGGCAACAGGAAAAAGGATTATACAAAGCACAGAGACATGGTAGCACTTTTCCTGAATCTCATACAGGCAATCACAGCTGAAATTTTAGATTTTTTTGTTCATCAGTTCCAATAACATTGGCAAAAAGTTCTCAGAGATCATGACCACATAACTGAGGACAACATATCTGCCATTACCTTTATTTGGAAGAATATGCATGCCAAGGAGAAACCTTGGCATCTTAATTCTAGACAAAGCATTAGCAACTGTACAGAAGAGAAAAACATTAAAACTTCCTATTCCACCAAGGGACACTGCTAATAATACACTCTGTCTACACTAAAACATGGTATATATATTAATTTTGGCTTGAAAGAGTGATAACGTGGTATAGAAACAAACCTGTTACAGTGAAAACTTGCCAAAAACTATTTGATAATTTGAATGAAACTTTGACAAAAGCAGAAAACTAAGGACTGATTTCACTATCTGGATGCCATGAAATTTGTTGGCCTTCTTAAGAACTCTTGAAAAAATAGCCCTGAAACAACAATTCCTGTTTCACCTCTTCCCCAGAGAAAAAGAGTCCAAACAGAGAAATGATCCCTGCTAAAAACAAGTACTGACCTGAAGCAACTAGCAATGTTTCAACTTTGAGTGCATGCCTTATTTTTCAGGAAATAACTTAAATCCAGTACAGATTACAGCTATGAAATAAAAAGCAGATCCACATCTGGCTGTCACATCTGTGCAAAGCAAAGCTTACTTTGTTTAGCCTGTCTGATTTATGGATGTATCTAAACCATCTCAGGGCTATTTCACTTCTCATTTGCATAAAGCAAGCAATAATATTGTATAATTTTTAATTGCTATAATGTGCAAACAGATTTTGTACCATGCCACTTCACTGTAGTATCTTTGAATAATATCTAAGCCAAGGGGAAAAATTGCACAAATATGTTTCCCAGATTTCAAAACAAAACATAAATATTGTAAATGAATAAAATGTACATTTAAATCTACAAATTTTGCAAACTATAAAGTTAGTTTTTCTGTTATATAATACAAAATATATTTACCTTAAAATTTTTAGAGATATTAAAAATTATTAAGTCAAATGAGGGAAAACTGTTGCCTCATTTTTATTACAACAAGCTTTGGTCAGATTTTCAGCCTAGTAAATGAATTACATGAATTAGTGGTTTCATTGTAAGGTAATGAACCTATTAAATTGCAGTCCTTCAAATTAAGTTGAAGGACTTATATATTATAAGCTATCAATCAAGTGAAATGAAAATGTAAAAATATGTTCTGGTTTTGCAGTGTTGAATGTGGAAATAAAAAAATAAAATATTATGATTTGAAATTCTGTTTGAAATATTTTAAAATTGTTAAGCTTTTCTTCAGATTCTACTTTTATTGATACTGCCTATTTTCATATTCTATAAAATACATAACATTCATGAAAACTGCTTTTCATATTTTTTATGTACATGTTATCAGTAAAAATTTTAAATGTGACAAGGAGAAACTTCCACGACTCTGGTGCATTACTGAATTTGACTCGAGCTCTGCATAAATCCAGATATACCTCACTGTGGGGTCTTTTTTTTTTTACTGTTATCATGGAATTAGTTCCATAGATGTTAGTAGGGAAAACTAAGTTTTTAGATTGTAAATAGTTACACATTTGGTTAAATAGCCTGCTTCAGAAAATCGTGAAAACACACAGCCAAACGTCACAGAAATGTTTCAGTCCATTCTCATTCAACAAAGAAGGTGAAAACAAGCACAGGTTCATTAACTGACCATACAAAATTGAGTATGTATATGTATAAAGCCAAATAATTGGACCCAGAATAAATATATTATAAATTAACCCTTTTATAAGAAAAAAAAGGTCTGAAAGAAAGTGCAAAGACCAAGAGAAAAAGAGTCATAAACAAAGTGTAACAAAAAAGAAAATAACCATTTAGAATTTTGCAGAAACTTATTTTGCTTATTAGAAAGGAGATAGAGAAAAACATAGGAGAAAAAAACAACATGAAGTTCAGACTGTATCGATAGATACAGTAAATGTAGCTTCAACACACCATTGAAAGAACAAAATTGTAAGTGAAATACAAAAACCTATGAATTTGCTGATTGGTATTAGCCTAAGATAATCACTGTCTGTGATGGGAAAATGCTGAGAATTTATAATTTGGAGGTTAGATCAACACCGACTTTAGATGTCATAAATTGCTATTTCTTTGAAGAAATAGTATAACATCGTAGTTATTCAAACAGACAATATACCCAGTGGAAAAAAACCCTTGGGATTGATACGATGGCATTTATAACAGAAACCCCATATTTAGCAATAATTCTTTTTAAATTTTTTAAAGACATTTTCTCATATATTATGAGGCAAAAGTCATGTACATAATATGTTTTTGTGATGTATTCTCTAGAAAAGGGCACACAATGTTTGCGTGTTTGTTTCATCCACACTGCAAATGCATTCTACCATGAGCCTCATTTCTCTAATGCTGTGATGTTGCTTTCATTCCCTCCATACACCCGCAAAACTATGTTGATAGAAAATACTTTAAAGTGCTAACCACATAGCAAAACTGCTCCAATAATTTGAAAGTATGTGGACAGTTTTGAAAGACATCGAGATAAAACAATTAAGTTTAAGAGATTCAGAACCAATAAAGTAATTTCATGCAATATGTTCTTCATGTCAGTTGTTGTTTTCTTTAGCTCACATTAAGGATGTGGAATGTTTGACAATAGCCATGAATGACATTTGGACCGGATTAAAACTGTATTGGCTTACAAAATCAGATTCAGACTGGAAAGACAAGATACAGGTTATGTAATTCAGAAATGACAATTTCTAGTGTGATACAGTTGTTGTACTTAGTTCTGTTCTCAAATACTGGTAACTGCAAATTAGTAGAATATTTTTCCAACTACAAAGAAATTTTGCATAAAGAAACATTTAAAATAATACCCTGAAACCTCAAAACACTCAAATCCAGACCTATTTATAATAGCCCTCAAAGAGTTCAGCTTTTAGAATGCTTATTGTGGAAAACTGTAAACACTGAAAATCAGGGTGATAAAAAGTATTTTTCCTTGAAGTTTCAAATATAATTTATCTATACTGAAAACACATTTCTTCAGAGATCTAAGATAAAAAAAAGAAACCAGAAAGAATAAATGTCATCCACTTTCGAACTATGAGTCCTCTGGTGAAAGAACTATTCATTCTTCTGTTCTAATATAATATTTAACACAGCAAGCCTTTGGTTTTGGTTAGTTCCTGGCAACAATACAGTAAACAAAATTAAATTGAAATAATAAGAGCAATTCAGAGGTTTTGGTTCATTCTGTTTTGGAAGAGATGGAAAGGTTCCTGTTCAGAAGATCAGTGATTATAGTGTAATTCCAGTAGAGCACTTAAACACCATTTAATCTGGGGGACTTTGGGAAAACCTTAATGATACACAGACCTGGTATTCACTTTTTACAGAGTGGTGAATTTTATCCTCTCAATAAGTTCTTCCACCTTGAGTTGGTATTGTCCTTCCCTCTTGCTCTTCCCTCAGGAGTCAGGCAGGTAGATATACAAGGAAAATGAGGTAATCCAGTCCATTTCCATGATCTCATGTTGGTGTTGAAAATGTCTGCCCCGCCTGCTTTTAAAAATCAAGATTTCTAATGTCTGTCTGGGAAATCGATTCCTGGATTGTCTAGTCTTCCCACTAGGAGTTAATATTCCTAGTCTGGAGCTTAGTTTCATCTCCCAGTTTAAATCCTTCATTTGTTCCCTACCCACACTCTGTGTGGAGAACAACTTATTTCCTCTTTCATATCGCAGTTGCACATCAGATACTTGCCATTCTGTATTTCTTCTCCAAACTAGACTACCCCTATGTTTCAAATGTTCTTTGTAGGTACCCTCTCTCAGACTTATTACCATTCTTCATTGCCTTCTACTTATGAACCTGGTGTGCTCAGTGCCCCTCATTGGAAACAAGTGCCCATGCTGGCTGAAGCCTGCATATTCTGGGAGAGGACACCTATTTACCTCTCCCAGAGTGCAGCCTGCCTATTGGAAATTGACAGCTTCTAATGTGTGATTCATTAGTGAAAGCACAACTGCCCAAAATATTTCAGCACACTCTGTTCTGTGGATTGTAGTCTTAAAAGTGTTGGCATTTTATTGGCATGAAAACTTTGTATTTCCATACACAAGGCTCCTCATCTCGCGGAATGGCTGTTTGGCTACTATGTTGGCTTTTGTTTGTGTCCATATTATCTTCCTTCTTTCTATAAATTTTGTAATTAATTTGTATCAGTGAAGTTAAGCTGACTGCTTGTAACTCCTATTTTTCCCCTGCACTTTAAAAAGTGGATGTTATTTTCACTTTATTAGTCTTCTGGAATTTCACTTATTGTCACAAATTTTCCAGAAGGACTTTTAATGCCCCTGAAATTAGTGAAACTAATTTTTTTACTTGCTTTGGAGTGGAAATAGCCATGTGCAGCTGACTTACAAATGTATAAATATTTTTAGCAATCTCAGGCTTGTTTTTATCCTTCTATAGCTTGACTCATTCTTTTGTCATGAGCATCTACTGTGTTGCCTGTTTGACTGAACCTGACCTTTTAGTGAAGACTCGAGCAAAAAAGACATTAGATTTACTTTCAGTTTCTTGATATCATGTGTTGATAGCTTCCTGGTCCCTTGGGAGGTGTCCAGCCCTTTTGCTGGTATTCTTCCTATTCACATCCCTTGCCAGCAGTGATTGCTTTGAGCTTTGGCTCTTCTTTTCCTTTCCTCATGCTCCAACTATTCTTTTAAGATCCTTCATAAATTACCTGATTTCTACATCTCTATTCTTCGGTCTTAAATTTTAAGTGATTGAAAAAGTCCTTATGACCAATTTCAGTTTCTATCTTTCATCTGCCACTGTAATTTACACTTGTGCCCTTTATATAATTTTTAAAACAACAGCTAAATTTTCAGAACCCAGTTTTTTACCTCATTTGGTATATTTTCCACAAAAGTATACTTACAAAGCTCTGAGTTTATTGGAGTCTGCTTTTCACACATTTTTTGGTCTTAATATTCTGTTTTCACTCTCTCTCATCTTTACTAATGAATGTTGTCATATTGTTGGCAGCCCATCAGAGCTGCCTTTCATACTCCGATTTTCACCCAGTTGTCTCCTGTTTGTTAGAAGTGGATCTAGAAAGTCATCCTTCCCTGCTTCTTGTTTTCTTCACTGTTTGTATTCCAAAAATCTCTGAGAAATTTAGCTCTTGCTTTCTTAGCAGTTCTCTGAGTAAAGGCTTCTGTCACTCTCAAATTTTTGTGTGATTCTGCTAATTTCAAAGATAAACAAAGTGGCTCATTTAGTCAATTTTCTTAGGGGGTTGAGAATGAGAACACCTAGTAAACAAAGACTTGGAACCACATTTTTCCATCTTATGAGAGGCCTGTGTTTCCTTTACAGCCAAAAGTGCTTGTCAGAAATGGCATTTGACAGCTTCTATCACTCTCTCTCCCCTCCACACATTGATTTTCACCTTGTACAGTACTTTAGCTTCAATTAGGCACGAGGTGTTATGCCTGAGACCACTTAGATACCCATCAGAAAGACTACAACCAGCCAGGGCTGCTGTAGAGACCAAGGACAGAAAAACTGATTTGGCAGTCAGACACGCTGAAAAAGTTTTTGTGGTAGCTGCAGGCTAAAAACATGAACTATAAGCAATGTAATTATAAAGTAGATGAAAACAAACTCCATGGTTACCCAGCTCCCTCATTATGATCAGATCACTTGGCACATCACTGTAGAGAACTTTGCTTTGGAAAAACATTACATTTTTCATGAGCAGTTCAATAAAAGAAACTATTTTATGGGTCCAGGAGATGGTTGAGGGGTTCAGAAGGAAATAATTTGCTTTTATTTTGCTTTAGAAATTAATTCCAATTTTTATAGCAATTTACAACAAATTCCTGCACATTAAATACAAAGCACTAAAGCAAAAGTTACAAACAGTATGTATTAGTATTTTTGGAATGAAAATTAAAAAGTGCTGCCACTTCTGCAGTCCAAGTCATTATGTTTTATGGCTTAGGTTAACATTGTGCTATAAAATAGAGTAAATAACTGTTAAAAGCAGTCATTTGCTCAGAATTATTATGAGTTTCATTTTGGGAATGATTCAACCCACCATTATTTTTCTTTTCCCTGTATAAATGGCAAATTTTTGAATTTTACTGCTGAGCTCTTAACTCTGTCCTGTCATACTGAGTGCAGATACCATGTTAAGAAGTCAACTTTAAATAAGCCAACAACTACTGTGTTTGATGTCACTACTTCATTTGTAGAAAACTGCATGTGGTAAGATATATTCCTATTTTTAAGACATCACCTCATATGGGAAAGCTATGTTTGTTCAGAAATCATTCTTAGCAAAGGAGGTTGACAGGGTCTTTTTTTCTAAATAATCAATGTTATGAAGCAGGAGTCTCAGCATGAGATAATAGCTCCAATTTCTTGCTAAAATCTCTTTTAAGTCCAGTATTTCACATCTTCTCTTAGTAATCAAGTGCAAAAATAACAGCAGTTTACAAGACATATTAAGGTTGTGGAATGTTTTGAATATATATAACCAGTGTATTAAACAAAGAAATTAGATATTAGGACTATAGGTATCCTGTGCTAGTCCAGGGATCTGTGGGTTTCTTCTTTTGATCCAGTACCATGTTGTAAGATAGTGAAAACTTGCTTGTGTTCTGTCTCTATTCTCCTTAAATATGTGTTGCTTTGATTTTCATTTACTATTATATTACCTCTGTGTTAGGGTATTTCATTATCCCTCCAGGTCCTTTAACACTTCATTAAGAATTTCAAGCTATCCAGCATCATTGTACTGTATTTTTCTGGCTGCAGGTTCAAAGAGGTTAAACATATATTTTTCTATGTATTTCATCATTCCAATGAGTCTGCATGACCCTTTCATAATTGCTGGAGGACAGATTTAGGGGTTGGCTCAGATTATGTTGCTAACTGCGTATACAGTTTATTCACTTCTCTTTCTGAAGTGTTACTTCTGTTACTCACACTTCTTGACTGCTGTTGCTCTTTGCAAATCTGTCTTAAGCCACCAGTCACAGACTTCTACCACTTTTCTTGAATCAAGATGTCATTTCTTTAGACCTTAATATAAGTTCTAGAGCAGCAAATGTTGTATTTTCCTGTCATGTCATTGATGTTGTATATAAATAAATTTAAAGAAACGGTGGTTTTCACAGCAGTGTTGAACAGATGTCCCATTTTTTAAGCACTCCACTTGAACCTCCCTAGTTGCTTAAACTTAGAAAAGTGATGTCAAACACTTCTCCACAGATTTTCCTTTCCCTTCCTGCTTTAGAACAGTACACAAATTTCTTGTCTTTAATTCAAGTCTATGTATAAATATGAGATCTGTTTGCATTATTTTTCACCTACAGTGACCAATTATATAGTTATTCCCTTTGTTTCCCTCCTCATGAAATAATTTCCAGTGCTGTGAGCCTATTAAACTTGATTTGCATGCTCTAACATAGGACGGAATGGTTTTTCCTGTGAGATGCTTATATCTTGGGACAAGTGGTCTAACTTCTTTATTCCTTGAAGCATGAGATTAAAATCTTCCTCAGTTGTTATGACCTAGCTGTATAGGACTTGAGATGTTTCACAAACTAATATTCTTCCCTTGGCACCCTGGCAAACTCTGATCAATTCTATTCATCCAAACATTTTACATATTCTCTTTGTGCAAACAAGTTTTCCACCCTAGGTGCTTTGTTACAAATACTATACAATATTCTTGCTTGTGGCTTTTCTATGGTGTTTATATTGTGGTTACTGCTATTTTGGCTGCTGAACTGCCCATTTTAACACTGAGAAGTGCTCCAGTTGCTTTCAGGCACAATACAGATGGCATTCTTGGGAAGGAACTGTCCTACCAGATATGACTACAGAACCAAGTGAACCAAATGCATTTCAGCACTTAACATTTCTAAATATAGGCAATGGATTTTGTTATATGTTTCACAGAACTTCAAAATTTGCTTTTCACCCCAACTTATTGCTTACTAAGCCAGGTAATCCTTGTTTTGTCTCACATTTTTTCTTCCTTTATCAATTTTGCATTAAAAACTGCAGACTATTTCTATAAATGCAAAAATTTTTACCCATAACATGAGATTAGTGATGTTATATTTATATACATGCATAATGTAGATAAATACGTGAAAACCTCTCAGTAGTGGAGGAAGTTTTCCATTCCATAGGCAAGAGCCTAACCCAGTAATCTGCTATGCAAAAATTGCCTGAGTGACAAATCAGTGATACTGGCTTCCATGGAGGAGGATGAGTTTTAGACAAACCCTTCTTTTGTTGTTTCCTATTAGATAGTTTAAATACATTCGTGCTCAACATGCTGTTTACTATGAATCCAAATCCATTAACTTCAGTTTGCCTAATCAATTTATATGTTTAGTAGTTTCAACCACTGCACTTGGCCTTGTAAATTCCAGTCCAGGAGCTGGGTGCCAACCTTCAAAAGCCGTAGAGCTCAACTGCGCATAAGACTTGCTTTTCTGACTTCAGACCTTCACCTTTGAGCTCTTGATGACTTTCTTGCTTAGACACCTTTGTTTCCTGTTTTGGTCCATTGGTGTACTGGGTCTGGCTGAGCTGGAGTTCATTTCCTCACAGAAGCACTCACAGAGCTCTGCTCTGTGCTGGTGGCTGGAAAGTGTTGATAACTCACCTGTGCTTTGGGTCCTGCACAGCAACAGCCCTCTCCAAAATTCCCCTTCCATCCAAAGGCTGATCCTGGGAGGAGACACAGCTGGGCTAGCTGATCCAAATTAACCTAATGGATATTCAATATCACATGGCAGCAGCTCAGATATAAAAGCTAAGGCAAGAAGGAGGAAGAACAAGGAACATTCATATATAACAACTTTTGTCTTCCAGACAAAAAAATTATCTGTTATATTATGTTGAAATCCCACATAAGGATGCTCTGAATTTATATGTGTTGTTAACAATATGTTAAAAATGCATGCATATTTTAGCCTTAAATATATAGGTATGAATATACTAGGAAAAATGAGTTTTGCATCTTGTTGAAGATCTCTGCTCATTGCAAAGAGTTTGACTGAGTGGTCTGAAACTGAGAGTTTAAATCTTAGAGGTCCCTTCCAACCCAATATATTCTATGATTCTCTTTCGTATAATAACAGAAGCTTTCACATTCTTCAAAGGTGAATTCAGCATGAGCAAAGGGTATATGCACATATTCATGATGGATTGCTCCAAAGTAACACTTCAGTTCTCAAAATAGGTATAGTCAAAATACAGATACTACACAAGAACTTAAATGAGGCTCATTCTAAGTCACTGAATAAATTTTTAATAGTAAGATTTTCTTGGCAAAGCTCAGACTTTAATATTTCTGGAGAAAATCGCAATATTTCTGAAAGAAAACTTGATCATGAACTCAAAAAAATAGCTATATACAGGCACAGCTATAGAGAAATGGATATAGAGATAGTACTAGACTTAAGGGTCAGAAGAATGTATTTATCTAAATTTCATTAAAATAAAGATTCAAGCTTACCTCCAAAAAACCCCATATCTTCTAGTTCTAGAACTACTTTGTATGTCAGATTGTGAAAAACAGAGAACACTAGAGGAAAAAAAAAAGGGAAACATCTAAAAACCTTTCATCCCAGACCCAAAATGAAATTTAGGTATCTAATTAGAGAAGAACTAAATCAGAATTTAGAATTCTAATTCTAAATTTCAGTTAAGTCATGCTGAAAAGCCTCTTCCATTTTCACTGAACTCTAAAATCAGATTCTAGAAGGCCTTCAGATTTCAGTACTGCTTTCACACACAATTGCAGTACTGCTTCTCTAGTTCTGCCTGGAGCCTTCTTGATGGTGATAAGTAAGGAGAGTGCCTGGAGAAGAAGCAGCATTGTAAAGAATTACCTAATTCTTCATCATGTTGTTAGCATTATTATAGAAACATTTGGTGTAAATCGGCTGATATTTTGAATAAAGTCACAACTTAATCTGCATTTTATATACTTTCTTAAAATTTCAGTATAACTTCTTAACTTGCTAAATTTCTTTTCTCACACTTGTAACAGCATCTCTGCACATACTGGAGGTTTTTCATGGGTTTTTATTACAGCTTTTTTCTGTCTCTGTGTACTTCCCTTCATTTATAGACCAGTAGTATGGTGTTATAATCCATGCTCTTTGAACTAGCCTCTAACACACAGTGATTTAAAGTCTTCTTTCAGCTCTTCAATGTTCAAAGTGAATAAGTGTTCTCTTTTGTACCCAGAAGACAAATGAATGCCAACAACCTGCAACTGGCTTTGATGCTTGACCTCTGTATTGAAAGTTTGTTATGTCGCTCTGAAGAAATATAAACACGGAGAGATCATCTCAGTTGCTTCATAGCCCAAATTCATGCCTTAAACTGAAAACATCTCTCTGACAAGAAACTGAATTTATGTAACTGAATGAATTGTGTTGAAGTGTTGCTGCTGCAGGTTTGCACTCAGGGCTTCACCAACAAAGGTATGATGATAGCATATACAGCTAAGGAGGGAAGGGAACTTTATTTTTCTTACAGCCTGAATATTTAGTCATTGGTACTTTTTACAGACAAATAAACAAAACAGCATAATCAGTTCCTCACTGGTGTAAAGTGGAAAATGTTTTACCTGTTCAGTTCAGAAGTATATGGTTTTGTGAAATCCGTGTTGCTCTTAAAAATTAAGAGATTTGTGAATGGGTGGCACTTTTAAAGTCCCTTTTATATTCCACTGCTGTCATGAGAGAAATGGGGAGCAGAAAATTGTCTGTTATTCTCTGTTTTTCCTGTTTATGTCATAAGGAAGAAAGCATAGGGCATGAAAGAAAAACTGTCTCTTTTCTCTTTGTCAGCCATGGGAGAGACTGTCAACTATGGAGTCTGGAAGGAGCTTTTCTTTAAACACCCATGTAAGAGTGAGCTTGCTATGACCCTTTTGGTCTTAAAAAATATTTGTATGGTTGCTTTTGACCACTTTTTTTTTTTTTTTTTCTCCTAAAGAACTTCCAGGTGAGCTGACCACGCTTTTAAAGTCTACTGTGGGTGGGAGCTACATTATGTACCAGCCCTGGTTGTTCATGTGCACTTCCCACATCCAGCAAAGAAAACACTAGACTAGATAATCCCTTAAGACAGAAATTTCTCATGGAACAAAACTAATACTTCATATTTCATAAGCAACAAGCTTAACATCTAGAGAACTGATCTTGTGAGACTCTGAAGCCCTATGGAGTTCATATTTCATATGGGGAGGAGGATGTGGAATGAATATGCCCCAGTAAATCTCTACAGGATCTTTAAGGACCATATACAGATATAAAGGTTTGCTCTGCTCTGTGAAGGTGCTGACATTTTTATAACCTCTGCCTCACACCACCTGATCACAAGAAAATGATTCATAGTGCATAGGAAACCCATGTTTATTTTGAGCAGAAATAAACAGACAGAAAATGGGTATATGAGAAAAGTTTCAGATTCTACAAGACTGTGATAAATATTCTACTGGGGGAGGCCAGTTTCCTACACCACACCCTGCCTCTAACATTGGAAGTGGGGCATGGTATTTAGTGAGAACATGTGAATTTGGCCACCTGCCTTTTTCCTCTCCTGGGATTCACAGCCACTGAACGCATATGGATAGACATATGATACATACTAATATGGCACAGAATATATATCCCAGCATATATTCTCTAGTATTTTATCTGTTTTGAAACACTGTTACTATCTGTCTGTACAGTCTCTGTGACAACACATTTTAAAAGTTCATTACTTATTCAATAAAAAAATAGATTTTCCCCCATTTGTTTTACATAACCTTTTATGAGATTCTGAGCTCTGAAATTCCAGATTTTAGGAAATTTCTACATAGCAATTGTCATTGATCTTATGCCATCATCCTGATGATTATATAAACCTCAATTTTATTTCCAATTAGCCTTCCCTTCAAAAGACTTATTTTTCCTCTCAAGACAAATGCTTTATTCCTGTAGCCATTTCTGTTGCCTTTTCTTCTACTTTTTCTGACTTCGACTTGTCTTTCAAGGAATTTTGAATGTTGATCAGGGAGTTCTGGTGCTGAGCATCTGAAATAATTGCTGAAGAACTAATGAATTGAAGCCTCATTCTGTTGATCCCTTAGCTCTATAATATTCCTCTTCCCATCAGGAGTCACAGCATAACCTGCACATTTGCTGCCTTGCCAAATGTTAATACCATTTAGTGAGTGCATGCTTGTGTGGGCATCAGGAATAAGCAAAGCTTATTAAAAAATTCAGTCACTAAAAGTCCAGCTCGAAATGGAAATTATTTCCTGGAAAATATTCTTTCAATACTTAGTCTTTTTATTTATGTTATTTTGTTTGATTTCTGCAAATAGTTTAAGTAGAGAGATTTATTATAGAATTGTTAATTGGTATACAAAACTTGCAAGAAAACATTGAGAAGAATTAATGTAAAGGGATTTTAAAATTTATATACATGCATATTGGAAACTGAAGGTGAAATTTTGGAAAGCTGACAGAGCAAAAATAAGTAAAGTGAAATATTGTGAAATCATGCCCTATAATTCCTTATTATTGCAGATTTAGAAATATTTTTTTTATATTTAGATAAAGCCATTAATTACATGAATTATTAATTGCCTAATTTCAGATAAATAAATCTAGAAAAACTATCAAATGTTCAAAGATAATTTGCCAATAGAAAAAGAAAAATTATCTTATGATTTATTTACAATGTATAATTCTCCCTACTCTACATTAATCATTAGTGCTCTGAGCATCCATTATTTATATACTTTTCTGTTTTGTTTTTGTTTGGTTTTAGTAAAATCACTGAAGTTAAAATGGGAAAATTTGACGTTGGTCAACCTAATATATAATCTGGAATTTCAGCCAGTGTACCTGCCATCTTTCAAAAGTTCAGCTGACTAAATTTCAAGTGTGACCATCACAAAAGCATGGATTAAATTCTTTTTCCCTTCAGTCTCAACTCACACCAGTCCCAGGCTACTTTACTCACTTGAATTTAGATAAGTGACACTGGAAAATTTCCTAGTTATGAAGGAAACCTTGAAAGTTGATAGAATAATAGCTGTAATTTTCAGGGATGTTAAGCACACAAAGGTGCTATCATTACCTACAGAAGAAGGAAAATTTCATCCAGTATTTCAGTAGATGGCTGCACCAAAAAAGTCCTGACAATTTTACATAACCCTGACTTTATTGACACATTCCTACTTATGCACAAGATACAAATTAGATTATGTATGATGGACTGCACTGACCTAAAATTTCTTTGTCAAATTTAACATAGGAGAAAGATCATGACATCTGTCATGCTAAAAGTTAATTACAGGTGGGCACAGCTTAATTAAATAAAGCAAAAAGACATCAAATTAAATGATATGGATCTCATTTTTATTCCTGATTGATATCTACCAGGACACTGAGGAAAGGTAGAGAGGATACCCTCATGGCCAAGAGAGTATACTCCAGGTATGTGATTCTGCTCTGTCATCTTTGGGATGGTGAAGAATTTTTCTGGGAGACCTCCAGGGCTTTGTCTCCCATTCTCTTCACCTTCTGTTATAGTACCCTTCTAATTGTGTTCCTAATCATATCACAGTGCTCTTCTGACTCACTTAGTGCAGCAGGTTTAATGTCCTTGAGGGCCAGCTTAGAAATCTCAATAGTGGATCCAGCAGTGGAGAAATAGGGGAAAATATTAATGTGTGAGCTAAAAGTCTTCTCCCAGTTGTAGATCTGGATTTATAGTGTGACCCTGCACATCAGTGTGTCCATTGTTCATGACTGCATTCAGGATGAGCTCTTGACCTGCTCCCACCACCACACAAACTGCTTTCACTCCTGTCACTTCCTGAGGAAGGTCCAAAAGGGTTACATTAAAACATCTGTGCAGGGGCCTCCAAGCTTGTCCACAGAGCCATCTTTGAATAGATTTTCCATCATCTCTGATGCCAGACATTTGTCCTCCCCTTATCTCATCTCATGTCCCATGTTTATCTCACGCTACTGAGCTCAACCTGTGAACCTCTCATTCTCATAGAGATTATCATCTTGTGCCAAAACAAAACCTCTCCAGTTTGGGATGGAGCAAATGTCTGTGAATGAGGGAGTCCCTCTCAGTGTCAGCCTCCACCTCATCAGATGACAGAACTCATCCAGGCAATCTTTCCCCAGAACAGAGCAGAATGCTTTTCACTGGGAACTTTGCTACCAAGTCAATTACTCGAGGGTGAATTTTCTTTCATTAAAGCTATCCATACAGACAAAAACCTGCATTACAAAAACATTGGCATTGGCTTATCACTGCACATATACAAACTGCACAGCTATAAATTTGTGTTGTCTTTGTGTTTATATATTGGTGAGTTTCAATATATGTCATGGTTACACGCAAGACACAGCCAGTTCCAAGATATTGGTCTAACAAATTCAGCCTACAATAATGAGGGCTCCTTTTCCAGTCAGTTAGAATTATTAAAATATGTTTCTTAATTCTTTAGAGTGAGATATGCAGGTAAATGATTCAAAAGATAATTGGAAAGTGATTTCTTTATTATTATTACCTTACAGAATGAGATGTCTGGATTTGTGAATTTTTCATGGTTTTCATCTGAATCCAAATTCCAAATGCTCTGTTGAGTTTTACAATTCAGGAAAGAAGTCCATTACTGTTCTCAGTAGGTGCCACTTATGTGTCTCTGCATTGCATCTGTCAAGATGAAAGAGCAATCAAAAGAGTGTTTGGCCTCATATATGCAGTGTTCCTCTATGCTGCAAAAAAGAAATTCTTAGGTCAAACTAGTTATAATGACACTTCCAAATAATATATTTGCTGGAGAAAATTCCCATGTTACTACACACATCAGTCTCCAGAGAGAATGCTGTTTCAGTTTTGAAAAATGTGACAAAAAGTATTGAATTGCAAAGGACTTAATGGAAAAGACTGGAATCCATCTTATACTATTTGATTAACCCACTGTGTTAATAGTGTACTAAAGTAATCTGATTTAAAAATTCTATATGTTATCAGATTTATAAATTTTATATATGTACAAATATATTAATATACACAAATGTTTTCTTGATCCAGAAAAAATATATTCAAATACAAGGATAAATAATATATGGTCTCTGAAAATTACCATGACCATTTAAAGCCAGTTTTGAGCTATTATATACGAAAAATGCTACACATTGCATACTGTGTTAATTGTCAACTTCATAGGTTTTGCATATTCAGCCTTATCTGAACCCCAGTTATTCGCAATTGCAATGTAGATTGAGGTATCAAGAAATCAAGACTGAAATATTAGGAAATTTCTCATTCCTTTAGTGATGAGGTTACATTACAGGAGATTTTACCATTCTCTAATCGGATTTTTTACAATTATAAAAATTTCTCGGCACTTTAAGTAAGATCTTGGTTTCCAGATTTTATAACAGCACAGCTTTATACTGGTCTGACACTTTTGCTATCAAAGTGCCCAAATTTGTCTGATGTTTTGGTATGGAACAGGACAAAAGGGAGGTGAGAGAGGAAGGTGCAGCTAGGATGGGTATGGGAGTTAGAACTCAGCCACCCTTGAAAGTGAAGCTATGTTTTCCCCTTGTTATTTTATTTTAGTGCTAAAAACGAATGTAATGACCTCCTCTGTGGTCATTCTTCATCTGGAGTCCATTTTCTTTGGAGGAAATACCTGAAATTTGTCAAGAAAATCTATTTGTGTAGACATATCCTTTGCCAATCCCACTAAAATCTACTCAGATTTGGCCATGCTTTTAAGCTTCTTTTAAAAGTAAAATTTTCTATTCCCTGCTCTTAGTAAATATCTGTGAAAAGCATCTCAATCTGATTCAGGGAGAAGGAAAAAGAGTCTCCATGCATATCTGTGGGCTCCCTTGACAATGGTCCATACACAGTCCAGGCCAGCTCATCAGAAATACAGGGATGAAATACAAGCCTCGAAATAATACCATGGAATAACAAGGGAGGAGGAACATACCACTATACATTATGAAAAAGTAAAGAGCAACAGTCAAAACTACACTGAAAAATATTATTAAAGCTCTGAAGTCAAAGACTGAGGTTAGCTGCTGCTGTATTTGTAGCTGCTGAACAATCTTTATTCAGTTTTTATCCATATACATTGCAGCACAAAACTAACAGAGTAGTTAGACAACTAAAAATTTAAAGTGGCATCATATTTTAGCACTTGAACTGAGCATTGGCATCCAGCATCAAGGCATCAATGTCCATTAAGTGCACAGGGGAAACTGGATATGTACAGGTTGTCATACAACAGCACTGGCCATGGGTCAACTTGTTCCTGGAGATACTCTGACATTAAGGAACCAATTAATACAAACCTCTTGCTATCCTTTTTAAGATTTTAGAAATATCTAAAATTTATTTAAGTGTACAAAAGAATTAGTTACAAGAAACAATTCCTCACCACCACTTTTAAAGCTTACCCAATGATAGAAGGCATGGGAAAGAAGATCTTGAAAGAGAAATAGACAGTTGATGAAAAAAAATTACAGAAACTACATAGGACCCCATTGTAAATTGAACTCTGCAAACATGCAGCAGCCATCTGAAAGATATAATGAAAGAATTTGAACTTTTTGTGAAAGTAAATGGAACTACAGAGAAAACTGAGGAAAGTGGGATTTTTCTCTTATTATTTTTATTAAGCCCATGACATTAGATTTGCTGAAAAGTCTTCCATTAAAATTATCAAGAAAAAGCCAATTATCAGACAGCACTACAGTAATTAAAAGAATGTTACACTGGTAGTGAGAATGTACATAAAAAATTAATCTCAGAAGGGGAGATACTGGCCTCTCATGAATCACCCAATATGAACATCATGTACTTTGGAATGAAATTCAAAATGTTTGCATGCTGAACAGCCCAATTAACATCTTGTTGCCTGAAGCTAAGAAACAGGAATGGGTTAGAACAGGGGTGCATCCTAATTTTTGCAATTTAACTGCATTGTTAGGAGCAAAATGGGGTATTTCAATATATTTAGATAGCACAACTCAGAGCCACTTCATGGAGACAGGTGATTGTATATAATTTCCAAAGAAAAAAGGGGTCAAGAGTTTTTAAAACCAGACAGAGAATGAGCTCCCTGTGACTGCAGTGTTGCTTTTTGTGAGAAGTGATAATTCTGGAGCATATTAAATGTGTTTTGAGAGTGTTGGCTGAGGCAAAGCCCTGGAGGATGAAATCAGACAAATGCATGGCTTCTAGATACTAGACAAGAACCTCAGCACAAGCTGGTTGCTGAGTTGCCCAGACTGTAAAGATGTGGCATGCTTTAGTGCCTGTGGAGCTCTGAAGGTAAAAATTATGAAAGAGAAGGTAACAAAAATTTAAGTACACTGAGATTAGCTGGTAGCTGACAGTATGTTCTCAGCATTTGTACTTTTGGAGGCAGGACCCCAAACTGTTAAAATAGAAATCAGTGCAGGGTTAGTGTGGCAGATTTAGGTGCATTCTTTCACTATTTGACCATTTGCTGTTTTTCCAATGAAGATCTATTTTTTGTGACACAAACCAGGGATGAACGAATATTGTAATTGAAAAAGCTGTTGTCTCCTTCATTCCCATGTTAGTGTAGGAATGAGAAGGCATGAGTGAATATGTCTCCTAATTACAGTTGATGATGAGAGGTAACATTGTCTTGCAATTATTTCACCCTGGAGAGCCAAATTCTTTACTGCCCTGTCACAATGTTTAACAAGCTCCTTACATCAGACTTTTCACAAGGGATCTCTAATTGCATGTACCTGGGCTCACCCCATGCCATGGTACTGGGAGAAGCTGTAATGATGAGCAAAGTCAATAGAAGCCACTTTTTAGAGAATACCTCTTGTATATTTTTGAAAACCAGTTGGGTAAGATATTTCAGGCTGGATACTTAAAATAATTGAAAACTTCTGACTTCAGTGTCTGTGTGTTTCAGCACTTTGTAAAGGGGAGATAGCTACACCTCTCTACTTCACACTGTTATTTTGAAAATAAATTCTTTTATTACACTGACATGGAAAAACACTCACAGGAAAAGTAAAGAGTCTGTGTTCAGATGGAGATTTGAGCTAATGTGAGCTAAAGTAAAAGCTGTGAGAGGCACACACTGAAGATAGCCCAGTATTAAACATTATCTCAGGACCCCAGTGTCAGTCATTCCACATGCTGAATAAAGTGGTAAACTTCTGTGGAGAATGGCATGTGATTAATTAACTGCACACTATTTTAAGATGTCACAAGAGCCCTGAACTAACATTTTACTGTCAACCTTAATACTGACACCTCAAAACTTCAGTGATTTGATTTGTTAAACTTCATGCCATTCCACATTGTTTTTAGAAGCTTTTATTTATATATGATGGTGTGATGTGGAGGCTGCATAAGTATTTAAGAAGTTTAGTTTTTTGTTTTATATATATATATATATATGAATGGTGAATAACCCCATCCTGTCAGTAAGAATACTTATTGGAAAGAATATCTTGCAATATATTTGATTGTATTTTACATATATCACATTTCTATATAAAGAATTATATAGAAAGTTGGTGAGTTTTTGGTTAAGGATTTTAAAGAAATTTTTTTAACGGAAGTAAATAAGTTTTTTGTCTTCCAGCCACTAACTTACTATGATCCATTCACTTGTGTAGCAGGAACAGGAAACAACTTTCTCAAGGGTTTTGCCATGGATGACTCTGATAGGTTTTCCTTTAAAAGTTGACAGTCAGTAGTATTCACCCTGGATCTTGTAGTGTGAAATGCAGGTGAGGAGAAAGGGAAACACTCTGCCATGTTTTGTTTCTGTTTTAATAGGAAACTATTCATATACTGAGTGTGTTGAAAAGTTTGAAGTAGACATAGAGGTGATGAATTAGTTGGCATGTTACAGGTAACACAGTAAAGTTACGGAAAAAATGCACTGCAATATTCTGTGACCCCCCACAATACAATCTCAGGAAGTTAGGTACCTTTTTTTTATTAGCATCTACAGTTGCAACCCTTTTCCTTGAAAGGGAGCCTTTCAATGAAATATAAGTGTAATATTTTGTATCCTAGTCTTCATTAAAAGGATGCAATTGCCTGATAAAGTGGGAACAAAAGTGATTTTTCTGCATGCAGAATTCATCTAGATATTTGTGAGCCAGAGATCAATGACAATTTAAAAATGCATGTGCAAACAAAATGCAGTTATTCCACCAGGAGCATAAATATAAATGTCTGTCTATCCCAAAAGACACATTTCTTTCTTTCTAGGCATTTTATAAGGAGTTTTTGGTGGAGTGAGGAATGTGAACTGCAGCTATTGTAAACAGTAAAAAATAAAATAAAAAAAAAAGTGATAGGAGGGCAGGAAATGTGAGTAAGCAACTGAGAGAGAAATTAAATTCTATCACAAAAAATTACTGTTCGATTTATAGATGTTTTGAGCCTTTTTCTTATTGGAATTATATTTCTTTTCTTTTTGAAAGAAAATCTGACTTATATAAGCAATTAGCTGAAGAAAGCAAACCCTGAATTTCTTACTTGTTATTGGAGACCTGAATGGAGAGATACATAGGATAAATCCATTCAAGAGGCTGTTGAAGATCTACAACTTCTAGAGTTAAAAATGATTCAGTGTGTCCAGGAAAAACTTTGAAGAGTTTCAGGTGAAGATAGAAATAGATTTTGTACTTCTTTTTCATTTTGGATGAATTTATGTTTACAATACAAAGCATCAAATCCAGAGGAGAAAAACCTCCACAAAGTGTTCAGAATCTGAACAAATGTTGGATCTGTGATATATACAGGAGGTATGAAACATGCAGGTACAGGCAGCAGTCAGAAAATATCAAGAGCATTCCCTGCTCTGGTTAGAGCCATGTGCAGTGGAAAGCCAGAATACAACAGTCACAAGCTGCAATAATGCCCTGAACCTTGAAGCTCATTCTGATTGAGCCAGAAGATGGGATTAGGTGGCCTGTGGAGGCCCCTTATAACCAATCTTTTATTTGGTTTTGTGAGTAAAAATTTGTCCTGATGGGCTGAGACATGAAACCTGCATTTTATCTTGGGATAGGGAGGTCTGTAAAACCTTTTATGGACTTAGAACTTGATTTCATCAAACTTGTTTAAGTCATTGTCAGGCTTTTTACCTGTAATATTATTAATTGTGTTTTAGTTAAATTTACATAT
Source organism: Muscicapa striata striata (assembly GCA_030060385.1). Lineage (NCBI taxonomy): Eukaryota > Metazoa > Chordata > Aves > Passeriformes > Muscicapidae > Muscicapa > Muscicapa striata. The sequence goes on along the minus strand of JAREIS010000487.1, from coordinate 147,900 downwards.
ATAAAGCAATAAAGTCTTTTTGTCTTACATTTACTAGTATCTAGGATGTGAAAAGAGATGACACAACTTTCATGTTTTATCTTCATATGAGTTGATGATTCTGATTTATATTTTGACTTAAAAAATTTTGTTTTTTTCAAATCAGCTGCTCAATAAAAATGCATGTCTAGTACAAGTTTATAGTCCATAGTGTTTAAATATCTTGAACTATCTAAATGACAAAGTAAAATAGACAGTTTTAAGGTGAGACAAAATAATATTTTCTAGAGAATATTATGACTTCTTCCTAAGAGAAAATTTAGCAGAAATTACAACATGTGAACTGTTAATCTGATAGTTGATTTCTGAAGTGTGACTATGTATTGTGCTGATAAAGTAAGCCAAATAAATCAGAGAGAAAATCTAAAGTCTCATACCTGTTGCCTACTCTTGGAATTAAGTGGTTTTTTTGTTTGTTTTTTTTTTTACTAGTCATTAGGAACTGCAAAAATCTTAATAACTGCAATAATCCTAATAAATAATATGGTATACACCCCATAGTGTTGTAATCTAATGTAATGTAATTGAGATATGTGGATTTTCTTTCTTTGACTGTAACTATTAGTTGTCATGTTCATCTGTTTCCTTTTTTTGCTTGCTGAAGGGGCAACTCTGTTCTCAGCCTTCATAAGGGTCTGCAATTATAACATTTATAAAATCAGTTAGTCATAAACATGTCACATAAAGTATTTCACAGAGTTTATGTGAAAGGAAATTGAAGTCTCTTGGAAATGGAACTGAATCTTGTCCAAACAACCTTCGATACACTAATTCAACATTATTGTTTTTGTATATTACAGGCTTCTTTATCCATACTATCATTAACCATATAGTATGTTTTGATAAATGTTCCCCTTCCTGGAAACTTGTGCAGTTCTTTGACCACTGTCTCTGTTGGTGGTGCTTTTTCATTAAGTCTAAACTGGAAAAAGAAATGTCATATTTAGGTGAAAGAAAATGATAAAATGAAAAAGTAATTACCTCCCAAGGTGTTTGTGTGGTAGAACTATCTGTCTGCCCTTTAAGACTCCTAAATAATTGGTTAATATTTGAGAAATAATAAACAGTTATACCTAAGGCTAATAGTGCCACTTAATTTTTATTAAATATCTACAATGGCCAGGGTCACCGTGTAATTTGAATTAGTCAGGAAATAATACCAAACAGTACTCAGGATATGACTTATGATATATTTTGGGGGAGCAGTTCCTTCATTTTAACAAATGATGAAGGGAGCAATAAAGAAAAGAAGAATTTGTGGTATGAATTTCAGGCTACCTATACATATTTTGGTCATAAAATCCACCTAAATGTTGCTTTGATCTACATGGTAGTCCTTCAGTTTTTCTTCGTCTCACAGACAGTTGGTTATGTGTGTGTTGGGCTGTTCAGATCTGTATTCTTCTGGTGCTGCTCCTGGCTGGAATCATCGGAGTGGGCTCAAGAGGGATGGCTCAGGGAGAAGCCTCAGAAAAGCAGAGATGTCCTGCCCTCACTCTGCTCAGGAGCATGTACATGTGTGTCTGCATCATGGCTCAGTCATCAGCTCACCACTGTCTTGAGGTTCAGCCTTGCATGTGGCTGTTGCTGTCATGCATAAGCACATGCTCAAGCAAAGGGGTGGGTCTGGATGTGGAAGGGAAAAGCTGACTTGTGTCCTCATCATGTGTGCACAGCTTATCCCCTCTGCAAGGGAAATAGGTTAGACTGTGAATGCAATAGAAGGCAGTTCAAACTTGGCTCCAAAGGTTAGGATAATGATTTTAGTCTGTTACAGCTGCTTACAACCCACCAATAAATTCAGTAAACCTGTGGATTAGGTAATTTGTAAATTTGATTTTAATGTCTGTGTTACGGAATCTTCATTTTTTTGTTCCCATGATCTTTCAGACCTGATGCAGGCATCACAGATGTACATGTGTGATGTACATCACAGAGTACACTGGCTGTGTGACCTTATCAGCTGCAGCTGATCAGACCAGTGGTGTCCTCTGCCCAAGGATGTACAAACCCAAAGCAGCTAACTCTGGGGGCTGTGAGATCACAGCTCTGCACAGTCTGTGCTATGGCTGTTTGGGAGTACAAACACCCCTTTTGTCCCTCTTGGGGGTACAAACACCATGTTTAATGGCATGTGTGAAGTATGAGACTGAGATCTCAGTATCAGCAGCAACTCTGTGTTTATGTAGAGAAGCATATGACCTTCACAGGAGCATGGTTAAAGAGGAGCATGATTTAAACACCCACAGACTTGTAGGTAACTTTTTCTGCTACACTGAGATAAAACTTCTAAAAAGATGTGTTGGGAACTTCTGTGATTAGTTTGGGATTTTGCTATAGCAAACCCAATGCAAAGTGAAAATTCTAACAGAGCTCTCTTCTTGAAAAATATTTTAACAGTATAGCTGACCAGATGCATTTATGAACTCCAGTCAGAGAACTTCTGAAAACCTCTTGCTATTGTCTTGTTCTGCAGGGAGAGAAGGATATCAATGGTGCCCCTGTTCAGATTTTTCTGGCTGATACGAGCTTTTGCTAAAGTAAGTCATAACAATAAGACCAAGAAAATATATTTTCATCAGTGTTTTACTGAGAAAACTTTGTTCAGGATCCAAACCAGCAAAACACTATCTCCATAAATTTTTAATTTTGTAAGAACTCTTCACAGGAAAAGATGTGAATGAAAAGGTCAGTAGAAATCTAATTATCAATGGAAAAGCACGGTGACGGAAATTTTTCAAAGATTTAGAGATGATGATGATTATTACTATTACTTGTCCTCACTTTCTTAGCCAGATGTGGGTATTGCTTTCTAAAAAGATGTCTGATATGTCTTGGCTACTTTGAGTTGCCTAATTTTGAGTCTTCAAGAGCTGGTTGAGTATCAGTTTCTTTCACATTTGATGTAGTCAACCTTCTTCAAACACTCTCACTCTTAACACTGCAAACTGGAAGAGAAAAACAAGCTTTAGCATTTGTAACAATTGACACAAAGTGGTGAAGCTTTGTGACGGAACACAAGAGAGAGGAAATGAAGGGCTGTTTGGGACGAAGGGCATATAGCTGACTGTGGTTTTCACTTTTCATTGTGTTCTTTCTCACCTGTTTGAAGGTTTCCTCTCTATGTGTCACTTCTGTGCTGTTAGAAGTTATGTCTTTTGTTAAATAATTCAGGGCTTTCCAGTCTGCCAATCAGGGGAGGATTAAAGCTATGGTGTTTTTTTCTTTTCCTTCTTTCCTTCTCTTTCTCTTTCTTTCTCTTTCTCTTTCTCTTTCTCTTTCTCTTTCTCTTTCTCTTTCTCTTTCTCTTTCTCTTTCTCTTTCTCTTTCTCTTTCTCTTTCTCTTTCTCTTTCTCTTTCTCTTTCTTTCTTTCTTTTTTCTTTCTTTCTTTCTTTCTTTCTTTCTTTCTTTCTTTCTTTCTTTCTTTCTTTCTTTCTTTCTTTCTTTCTTTCTTTCTCTCTCTCTCTCTCTCTCTCTCTTTCTCTCTTTTTCTCTTTCTCTCTTTCTTTCTCTTTGTGTTCATTTTACAAAACAGAAAAGGAGAAGGCAAAATGAAAAGAAAAATAATATCCATCACAGATGTACTATAGCTGTTTTAGATTGTTCCTGAAAGAAGTAAGAAGCAGAAGTCACACAAGGAATAGTATTTTACACTGTGTTCTTTTGTCAAATCAACCATTCTACTAAATCAAATTACTATTTATTATTTAATTTTTTATTTTATCTTACATTCCTCCCTTTAATTCATGACGTGCTATGTGAAAACTTACAATATTCAGCTAGAATTTGCATAAAAATTATGAACCAATTTTAAAATAACAAATTCCATTGTTTTGGACTTGTCTTCATTAATATGGAAATAAGAACCTACACCACAGTGTAAGATAATCTCAGTGAAGATGGTGTACCAAACACTGTGAACCATACAATAATCTACAAGGATCCTAAGTCTAAATTGCTGAACTCTAGCCATAACATTAATGATTCAATTTTGCTTCCCTTCTCCCAGGCAATATTCTTGAGAAAAGAATGACAACAAACCATGCATGGTATCAGCTGACAAAAGGGTTCTAGGCTTGTCTTTGTCCGATGGTTGCAGAAATTTATAAATTAGACAAAGGATTTTACTAAATTACTCAGTTGCTTTGTGGATAATCCACTACATTTGGCCACAAGCCCAACTTCATGACACGGGAAGGGCTGTCAAAACCACTTTAAATTGGCTTTGTTCACTCTCATCACAGCTGTCAGAGGGTTGAGATGGGCAGAATCTCCTAAAAGGCTTTTTAAAATCCTTCATGTCATGAAAAAAATGTACATTGCATACTATATTATTCCATCCTATTCCTCAGTATCAATGCAAGACCATAAAACAGAGATTTTTTTTCTTACCTAGATGCAGGACTTCTGGACATCTGACTGCTCTTCTTCTCTTCTCACCCTTTGCCATCAATGTCATCACCTAGTTGCTCATATGTTTGTAAGAAATAGGTACTTGGATAAAACCCAGGAGCCTCCAGATTAACTAAAGCATGAATAGAGGAACACTACACAGCTGACAGACAACAAGTTGAGAAAGTACTTATCTACTGACTGTCAAGGAATGTGTGCTCTGAAGGTCTACTGCATTTGTAGCTTAACCTGCATGGTAAAATGGCAGCATTCACTATTGCACACTTTCCTCTGTTCTTTCCTGCCTGTCTGAACACTAAACATTTGTTTTAGTGAGATAAAAAGCTCATTTGTTTTTCCTAAAAAACGATGCAATTTTCTTTTGGTAGTATGTCTCAAGCAAGTGGTATGGAGTTGCTTCCATGAATGTGCTTAGACCTTCTGTAGTAAGGATGTGAAAAAATGGGTCATACAGTAGAGAGAAGTGCTTTACATACAACCAAATGGATTTTGATAGAAAAGGTTCAACTTCTAGATTTTCAGAAAACATGTCTCTGTCCCTAAGCTCCTGTTCTCTGCAGTGCTGCTGCCAGTGCAGAAGCTCTCAGCTGAGGCAAGCTGAGCACAGTGCTGTTAACAGGGTGGCTGGCCATGGCCTGTTATGAAAGGCGTTCACATCTTTCTCTTTCTCTTTCCTTTGTCTGCAGAACCAGTTTAGTTTTATGACATCCACCAGTTTCAAAGTTCACTTGCTGAACTTAATTCTTCCTGAGGTGTGCCTTAGATCTGCCTGTCAATGTAGCAAAGTTTTATTCTTATATTCAAGATTTCTATAAAGAATATGAGGACTGAAAATAAGCATTCTTGCAATTTAAATTGAGAACTTTGATGGGCTTCTCTAGAAGCTGGATGTAGAAGATCCTTGTACCATTTACCTTCTCATTTTGCATGTTTATAATCATAATTAGTGTACTTAAATTGTACTGATTTTAAATACTAAGTCCTGATAGTATTATATGTGTACACATTGTGCTTGAATTCTGATACTTGCTATACAAGTGGAATACTCAGGAGAAAGTGAATATTTTGATAATTCTGACCTCATCTATATTCTTATATGTAATCATAAACTGCTCATGAAAAAGAACATACTGCAAATAGCATGCCTAGTTAAAGCTAGTCTCATAATCTTTTTTGGGGTTTAATTTCTGTTTTTACAGTTAGCACTTGTATAAATCCTCACTCTTCCCCAAAGAGAAACCTATTGTGAATAGTATCTGATGCAGCAGTAACACACGTTTCATTATGTTTTATAGCATCATAGGTAAAACAGAGCTACAGAACTTAACATAGAGATATTTGTTTTGTAAAGGTGGAAGAATGCATCTGAAAATAATCTGATCATGTGACTTATTTTTCTACATAAAGAGTCAGCTTAATGAGAAGCAAAATCCTCTCTCTTTCACTTCCTGTGACATCCTGTAAGGTGATGATTACAGCTAGTTCCTGAGGGGATCACTCTATCCTATCTGAGTGAAAGAAGAGCTAGATCCCAAATCTAGAAATTCTCTGTCTGGAAAATGGTCTTTGTGTCTTGTGTCTGGAATCTTTGTGCACAAAGTCTATCAAGATAATCTGTCAAGGGTTTACCATGACCTTCATGAAGAAGCCACAAATTCTCTGTCTGCCTCTGTTTGGCAATGCAGTTCTCTGAATCCTGTTTCTCATGTCTGACTGGGACACATGCAGCCTTTTGAGCCAGGCTCTGCTGTACAACTAATAAATATAGTTAAATATAGCCAAATATAGTAGCCCTTAGGAAGTAGTTGACTACTTGCCAAAGGTGCTTCAAGGTTTTGCTGTTACTTGGACACAAGCATTCTGGATCTTTCTCAGTGACTTGCTTCCCAAAGTCCAGTCTGATTAACTAGATCACTTCCTATAGAGGTTTGCAATAAATCAACCCAGTAGTGCATATTGAACAGCTTATTACTTTGTTTTGCATTGCTATAAAAGCTTCCTCAGCACGTATTTCTAAAAGCAGGGTTTAGCACTCTGCTTTGCTGCAAGATTGCCCACTCTGAAGTGAAAGGTCAAAGATGTCACTAAGGAGGAAAATTAAATTTAATCTCACTTAAGGCAGTCCTGCTGGCCTACATCATTAAAAAATATTAATGATATATTTTGCAGACAAGTGTCCTATAAAATCCAAACCTTATATAAAAAAGAAAAAAGTTTTCATTGTCTGTTAATACACAAGATAGTAAAAGCTTGTGGACAAGGTGAGACAAACTGCCTGGAAATGAATGTTTTTATGTGCAAACAAGTGAACAGCTTCTCTTGACCAGATTCTTCAAAGTTGCTTCAAACAAAAATGTTACCTTTTTAGTGCCTCCCCTGTCTCAACAGTGCTTGTTGCATATATTAGATTTGCTTCAAGGTGATTTGAATATACACGCTCTGTGTTTAAAAACTTCTCTTTTTTTCCATTCATGAAAGATCATTTATTCATATTTGATTTTATCCCCCTTGTCTTTATCCCTATTTGGACTTCAGATGCCTGGCAGACACAAATGTATAGAAAATAATCCATTTTGCTTTATATTGGATTCATGTATATTACAAAGGAAGGTCCCCATAGCATTAGGATTTTGTGTGTATAAATTCCTCTTAGAGGTGTACCCTTAGTGACAGCAGCATATTAAGAAGCTACTGAAAGAAAATGTTCAGTATTGGAATGGTTCTGATTCCTCCAAGAGAGTTTGGCTTCTAATGATCCTGATTTAAGGAAGAGAGTGCTAAGAAGACACAGGTAAGTATTTCATGTTGTTTTTCATAAGTTATAGTCAAGGCAAGACCTATTGGTGCAATCTATCAGTTACAACCAAATAACACAGAGAATTTAAAAACAGGGATAAAATTAGCCTCAAAATAATAATTTAACAATTCTTTCCATAGCTCCTCCATTTTTAAATTTGTGCAACATCAAGTAGCAGAAGGGAAAATAGCTGTTAATTTATAACACCACACATAATTATTTTTGTCAAAAATTAAAGATAATTTTTAATTATCTAAAGAAGCAGTTCTGTGAGTTTACAGTGATTTCCCTAGGCCTTCTCAATCCTTTGTACAGGCATGTGACCATGATTTTTAGTATTGCTTTTTAAAGAACAGCCAGTGTCCTGAGTGATAATTGAGTTCTACTCAATTTATATGAGCAATGATCAATTTATAGATCACACAATTTCTGTATTTTCTTTCTCATTAAAAAAAATAAGGATGCAACACAGTTCATTGTCTCTAATTTTAGAACAAGAATTTAAAATGTTTCAGTTGCAGTTAGAGGTTTTAATGTTTTCCTTACATCTTTGGGAATCATGTAGGGGAAGGTGACATTACAAAGAAAAGCCTGGAACAAATTAATCCGTTGTTGTCTTGTATATAATATGTCTAACTGTGTGATGTTCTTTTCCTTGCAATCCTGTCTCTTGGAATAATCTGCCTATCCATGAACAGATGAAGAAGTTAGTTTCTGTAAGTAGCTGAGATGAGAAAAGGAATAATCTAAAAAAATTCTGTCTGTCGGGGCCAGTGAAGGTGGATGTGCCACCTCTGACACACTGCAAACCAAGCCTGTTGAAGTCTTTCACAGTACTATGAAACTGAATACCTTCCAAATCAAAATGGAGTGTCTGTATTCTGGGTCACTGTGGTTTTATTTTTATACCAATATTATCTTTTAAAAGTACCGTGTGACTATGGATTTTTGTTATAATAATATAGTACATATGATAATGCTCTGAAGTTCAAAATAATCCAAAATAATTTGAAAATAATGAGATAATAATTGCCCTCTTTACACATGGTACTTATGTAATTATTACAGGATAAACTGATCTCATTTAAATTACCTATTTGATTATGTAATATGCGCTTTGTGAGATAGTGTTACCCAGTCCATTTATGTGTCCATTTTGATTGACATCACTTTCACACTAAATACTTTCCTTCTGTATTCAGCTAAAATAGACTGAATTCATCATGCACTGAATGGAAACTTAAGAATAAGTGTTTAGATAATTGGGCATCAGGGATTCTTGGAAGTCTTTATTATGTGAGAGCGCCCAAATAACATCTGTTCCTACATTCCTGTTACTCAGGGTTGCTTTGTAGTTATTGGGTCTTCAGGGACATCAGAAGCAAGAAACAAAGATATGCTGAATAAAATCCACTTTATGTAAAGCCTTTTACACCCATCTAGTTAGCAAATGTGGCCTGGTTTAGGATAAGGCTGAATATCAGTAAAGAAAGGCGTGACAGGTTTTTGATATTTAAAACCAGCCATGTGTAAGGAATACAGAAAGAAGTTATTTAGGAGAGTACCAATGCCTGGACACTTGGTGAAACCAAGAGGGAGCCAGCTTCTTCAAGACTTGTTTCAACATCAGCAATTTCCCCCCAAATACCAATAATTTCCAGTAAATTCTCTAGAGAAGGTTCAAAGGAAATATAATTAAAGCTAAAAAAACATAATAATGAATTGTTTGAGAACAAAGGAGTAAATAGGTATGGCATGAAGAGCCATGCTACTCAGAGATAAGAAGCAGCTAGTCAATTGTAAAACATTGGTTTACTAGAATTATACCTGTTGTCTGTCCCAAATCCAAATTGTTTATATCTCAGTTGCTTCCATAGGCTGGTTTAATGGTGAATTATGGTAGCATAAGCAAGAGACTTGTCTTTTCAGTTGACTGAAAATTAATTTTCATCATTTCTCAATATTATGCATGCAATCTTCCCTTCTATTTCTGTTTCAAGGCTCTACTTTTGAACAGAAATTGTTAATGGTTTTGATTTAACACTGACTTTGCACCCATTGCTGACAAAGCACACCTTAATCTCGTGAAATCTCAAAAGCCAGCAACAGGTATTTTTTAAGTGTGCTGTTCACAGAAAGTCCACCAGCTTATGTCTCTGTTCTCTGTTCTGTTAAAGAGATTTGATCAAAACTTGGTTTTTACTACATGTGATGATACCTTGAATTCAAAGCTAGATTTCTTCCTGTGATGTGTTAGCCAAGATAAAACTGATGAGAAAGGAGGCACAAAATTGGGTTTTCTTTGAGAAAAATAAACTGTATGGCATTGTGGTGCTTCTAGCATTTCTTATGGACTAACTTTCAAATGACAAGGGGGGATGGCTTTGTCATAATTTAACAGGTACTGTGGCAATGTATGGACAATAACTTGACAATCAGAGAATCAGAGGTTAAATAAATTATTTTTCCATATGTTATATTTCACTGTAGAGATTTTTGGCATGCTCCACATCTATTAACTAATTGTTATATGAAAGCTTTTATCTTTCACTAGTATTATCTCAGATTATAAAATGAAACTGTACTTAAAAACAGAAAAAAAAGAGAGAATTGTTTAATTATTATTCATTCTTAAAGAACAGTGAATAAATATATGTGAAATTAAAATTCACAGGCTTAGGAATTCAGAGGATCTTTTTCTATTTTTTTTTTTTTTTATAACACACCTCTGTTTTTAATTAATGAAAGATTAAAAATCTGATTATCATTCCAAAGTTAAACTATTGGATCAGACCTCTTCATGTCTAAACTGTGGTTTCGGATAGTCACAATACCAAAGCAGGGTTCTTTTCATTTTCTAGATAAAATTTACCATTTATGTTCTGGTCTTTTATGTGCCACTGGGGCATTTTGCTGCATTCCTGTGCCTTAATTTTTCTATTTGTAGAACAGTGATGACAGCACTGACCTTTTTAATTGTTTTACACCCCCAAATCCTCTAATTCATTAGGGTGAGCAGAGGCTGGCAAAGCTTGCTCAGAGTTGTGAAAGTAGGGGTCTGTGACACAAGAGTGACCTTGAAGAACGTACAGGGGCTGGTGTGGGTCAGTGAGAGCAGCTGTACTCAGGATTATGTAGATGCCTAAAACAGATGTCTGTATGGAAGTAAATCACCAGCATGAAAGCTAGGCAGCAGTAAGGAAGCTAAGGAAGTAGGAATGGACTGAGTCTGGAGCTGCTCCCAGCTCTGTCAGCCTGTGTGCACCAACTTGCTGGGCAGCAGAAGGTGTGTGGGTCACAGAGGAGGGGGTGGAGGGGAGGCCACTCTGCAGTTCCCTGGTGGGGAACACAGCCTCTTTTTGCTTAGCAGTGGCTTCTCAAGCTCTTCTCCTAACCTAATTTGCAGCACAGCATTAGATACAAAAACATTTAGAATCTAGTGGCCCTCGTCCCTCCTATAGGGCTATGTTATAACCTGTTAAATAATTATCTAAATATACTGGTTATCATCTTCAGCAGTGGCAGTCGTATGTCAGTCTTCCATTGAAGGCTCTATATCCCAATATATAAAATCTGCTTCTCAGTTAATAATTTATAATCCTATTTGGCCAGTATTGAAAACAAATGAATGTTATTCGTATTTGATTTTATCAAACTGGTAATGATACAACATGGGATTTATTGGTATTTCTTCCCTAACCATTGTTCTGATTTTGTTTCTTCCTTGCTTCCTCCTTTTGCAATGACTACGAATTTTGGTGAAATTGTTCCTCCCTGTCTTCCCCTACTGTTCTGTTAATAAGTTGCTAATAAAGTCTCAGTTCAGAAGAAGTGTTCAGAATATTAATTTCTTCTGAACATCTCTGACTGCAAGTAAGGAAAGAAAGGAAGAAAGGAAGTAGATTTTAAGTACTGTTTCTCCTGTAGTCTGTCACCATCTTCACTATCCACAATGTGTCATGAACCTCATGAGATATGTAAAGATCACTTGTGTTTGTGCAGGATTAAAATTACAAGGAATTTTCTGTAATGAAATAACTATAGCTTTCTGAAGAAATCAATTTCTGGAGCACAAAATTCAGGTATTTTGTGATTGTTTAGTATCAAATATCAAATGATAAGCCTAAGCTTTTTCTTTTTTTTTTTTTTTTTTTAATAGAAATTTATTCTGTTAAGAAGTTGCAAAAAACCCTGTGAAATAAATAATGTGATATGTTACATTATTAAAATGATTATTTACAGCTTCTGAAAACAGCCTGTTTTTAAATTCATACCTCCTACTGAGTTATTTTCTATACATTCAATGCAACATTTTCCAAAGATGTTTTTCTTTTTGTTCTTTGAAAGTAGCTTTTAAGACATTATTTCAAATTATTTGCCAATTAGACTATAATTATAGAAAGCTATCAGACTGCTTTACATAACTGACTGATTTACTCAAAAATTCATTTGCTTTATATCTGGTTTCTGCTTGCAATTTTTGCACCCTCAGTGTATACAAATTTGCAGCATTCCTTCTATCTGCATCTCTCCAACCCTTCATAAGTGTCTCTGTCTGTGTTATTGTTAAAGGGAAAAATATTCTCTGCTGTCATTTTCTTTAAAAAAAGGAAAAAGTAATTTGAATCCTTCCATATTAGATAGAAAATATTCCAGCCCTTGATAGAGGTGCTCGTACAGATAAAATCCAAACTGAAATCCACGTGAACATTATTGGATTTGTTGCTTTCTATCTATCTGATCTACTTCCTTCCTTTTGATATAAAGGTATTTGATTGAGAGCTATAATTGTAAATATTTTTTGATATTCTGATTATTTGAGCATTTTTCAAAGTATTGCACACTTTGAAGTATTTAAAAAAATAATGAACTTCTAAAGATCTAATATTTAAATATTAGATATTTGTTCTATAAAATTGTGTTATTTTCCTAAAATACCATTCAATTAACCCTATGTTTTCTGATTTGACTGTGATATACCTATGATTTTAGCTCATACCCTAGACATGTAAAAATGATAAACAATGAAGTTGTATTTATACCAGTCATTTGTGTCCTTAAGACAAAATGGTGTGAACATATATTTTAGCTTTACAATTACCATGTTATCTCTAATGCTGCAGCTAAATGACAAGCTAAAAGGGCTAAAGCATAATTTCTGTATCTTTTTTAGGTTGTGCATAATGTATCTAGTTCCTGTTGTACGTAGTCCTGTTAGGAATTATTTTTGGAGACAAATTCTTTCAGTTTTGACAGGTCAGATTATGCATTCAGTACAATTATTGCTTGGTAGTCGATTATTAAAATAGACTGTCATGAACTAAAGATAATGGTGGACACCTTCTAAATGCAGGATTATTTAACTCAATGATTTACTATAATTTTCTTAACTTGTTCACCTTTGATTTCAAAAAATAATCCTTGATGAATTGTGAATCTTTTCCATCTTAATGTTTTTAGTTATAGAAACAGCTCTTCAAATATCCATTGTAGATAAAAAAATAGTGAAATTATTTGACTGCACTTGGACAGATCTCTTCCAATATTAAAATAGCATAAAAGTACTTCCTCATGTCTCAGAAGAATACAAGAATTATCTCTAATAAAAGCCATCATGCCTTTGGAGCAAAGACAGGTGGACTCCAAGCCAGTTTACCTTATCTAAATTTAGTCCATTTCCTTACCATAACTCAAAGGAAAGATTCTCACACTGTCTTTTTCAGAGTGGACAGAAATGAGGTGAAGTGGAACACCATACCAAACCACAAATGTGTCCTTGAAACTTTTTGCCACGTAAAGGTGGCCCTGAAGGCATGGAAGCTACTTTAATTTTCATGGTGTTGCAATGGTTGCATAATGACTCTTTCCCTTGTTAAAATGATCAAATGAAATAACCCTTCTTCATTTCTTTCCTGCTATTTTTTCTATTTGATATTACTGAGGCTGATAGAGGTGAGGATTTAGGCTTTAAAAAGTACAATAACTCAACCATTTCATCTTAACACTCATCAGAGTAAAGAAGTGTGCATGCTTCTCATTGGGAAAAAAAAAAGGTCACAGAAGGTATGCTATTTAGCAGCAAACATTAAAAATTTTCATAGTATCATAGAATGTTTTAGCCTGTAAAAGACCTTAAAGACCATCAAGTTCCAACCTCCTGCCATGGAGATGGATGTATTCCACTTGACCAGCTTGCTCAAAGTCCCACCCAATCTGGCCTTCAAGACTTCCAGGGATGGAACACCATCATTCTCTGGGCAACTTGTTCCAGTGTCTCCCTCCTCCTTTTAAGTATATGGGGACTAAGTGCCTGACAAAGCTCTTGAGGTCTGATTCAAGAGATCACTACTCAGCATCAAAATTGTTCTGTATGCTTCTACTTCTCTCTGTCATTCCTCAGAAATTGACTTAAAATATTTTCTTGTTTTTCATTAAATTGAAGTTGAAGGATGCAGAAAAATTCAATCCACGCTCAATCTTAAAGTTAACACAAATCCCTCTTATTTGGTGTGGCAGAATTTTGACTTTAGGCACAATCAGTCTTTCTGAGTCCTTAGTTTCTAAAGAGCTTGATCTGATCAGAGAAGCCAATAAGAAATTCTGATTTTCCTTAGGATCTTGTACACTGAGGAGAAGAATTTGTTCATCTGCTTTAAATTTACACCATGTAGGAATGTTTTATTTAGTAAGTATTTTTTTTTTATGCACTGTTTTTCCAAAGCATTTTGAAAAGTAGGACAGATTGACAACATTGTCTCCTCAATAGAATAAGGTTGATATTTGGGAGAGATTTCTCACACAGGCTATTTTTCTGATTTTATTCCTCTGTGTCTGCAAGACAAGATTTGTGTGTAGGACTTACTCTGAGATTTCAGGCTCTGGTTAGCCTTGGGTGGATGAGAATAGTTTAAAATACTGAAATATTCAAATAGATACAGTGGAAGTATGGATATATTTCACTAGCCAAGGTATGCATGCTATCTGAAATCTTCAAGCCTTACATTCTGAAAACGGTCATTAAACACTGGAATATTCTCTGACAGGCTGCATAACTTTCATGTTACATATTTATATTGTGCAGCTAAGCCTCCTCTTTGCTCTCAGAACTGGTGGAAGGAATGAAAAATACACAGAAACAGAAATATTCCCTGCCTGAATGGAAGGACAAGCAAAACTAGCCTTTTTTCAGCAAAATATGTGGGGTGCTGACAATGTTATCAATTAAATTTCTCTTCCTATGTTTTCTTATTTCTTCGTAGAGAGATGGGGATAAGGTACCAGCATGACACTAAGAGACCCTCAGTGCTGTATGCAGCTGTGATCAAGATATTAAAGTAAGCAGGTGTTTCTCAAGCCGCTTAAATCCAAGATCCAGACTTTGCAAAAAACATATTCTATGGTAAACTTGTTTCTGTAAGGTAGAAGAAACTGAAGAATAATTATTAATTGAACTGAAACCTATGCAAAGAGTGACAGTTCTTAATGCTCAGAGTAAGTATAGTGAGAGACTGAGATAAACCAAATTCTTACCAGGAGATAATCCTTCAGAAGTAATAGGAAATTTTTTCTTTTTATTCACGGTCTCTTTGGTGAAATTTTGAATAACAAAGCATATGTACATATGTTTTATTATGATTTGAATGCAGATTATCAACTCATTTAATATATTTCAAGAACAAGACAACTGTAAATAGTTATAATGCTGTTTATTTTTATTAATATAAAAGTTATTATCTAATTAATATTTTCATCTAGTTTATATTTTATTGTTATTGTTGGTTTTTTAAAAAGTTGACATTTTTTCAAACCTTGAAAGATTGGAAGAATATTTTTATCTCTGACCACCTTACTGGGTTGCAAAAATATTTTCTGTATAAAAATGATTTCAAATATTCAGTTTGATTTTGAGACAAAATAAGAAAAATGAAACCCAGGACAAACATCTATAAGAATTGTACTGAGTAGGTTATGTCACTCCCATTTTTCATCTCTGTAATTTTTTTGTTTCTTCTCTTAATCAGATCCTAAGGTGAAATTTGTGTCCAAGATTTTCTGGAAGACATGTCAATGGTTATTCTCTGACTGTTGATGGAACAAATTAAAAGTGTCCTGTTTCTCAAAAGTCCACAGTGTGCAGGTACTCGCACTGATGTAAACAGGATTTGGTGGGTTCTCAGCAGCTTTAGAAATCCTTCCATTATAGAAGGAGTTTCTTTTTTTACATGAAGAAATTATATTAAAACTGTATTTCCTTTCATATCCTATTTATGAAACTGTGATGGCCTTGAACACTTCCAGGGATAGGGCATCCAGAATTTCTCTGGGCATCTTGTTCCAGTGCCTCACCACACTCAGAGGAAGGAATTTTCGCTCAATATTTAATCCAACCCTACCCTCTTCCCATGTGAAACCATTCCCCCTTGTCCTGTCACAACATGCTCTTTTAAATAGACTCTCTCAAAATAATGTCCAAAAGCACAAGAAGGAGGCAGAACTGTATTAATTTTTTGTAAAGAAACATGACAAAATACTTCATTGTGATACGCATGGAAAATCTCTATCCATATATTCTGCTCTCTGCATCCATGGAACAGCCCTGAATGCTTTGTTAGGTGTAATGTAACCTTATATTTATGAAAGCCATATGGAGTATAAAAATTATATCTCCTTTGGATTGTCAGAAAATTTAATCTCATGTTTTAGAAAAAAAATGCTGCAGAATTCAAAAGTCAGTATTTCCTGGTATGTATGGGAACAGGTAGTGAATTAGATTATTTGAGATACAGTTTCTCAGGACTGCATCAAATGCAAGTCCTACTTGCAAGAACTACTGCAAAAAAATTCTTTGACCACTCAAATTTTGTTCATGTTATTTATTTATTTTATAGCAAATTTTGGACAAAAACTTAGAGTTGTTGCCTATAAACAGATATGCATCTTTTAGCACAATGTGGCCTTGATAGGACTTGATATGACTTGGAACTTTATAATTGTTATTAATAGTGATAGTAAATGACAGTTCTTTCACCAATACTTGCAGGAAATTGAAACACACTGACTGAATTCAGCTTAGGTATTTTAAATCACTTTTGTCTCATATTGTGTAATAAATCCTATTCATTTCAGAGTAGCGTTCTATTCTGGCAGTATCACTGTGAGAGTACATCTTGGCCACCTTTCTAATGAGTCATACTTCTGGTTCCATAGACCAAATAGATTGATAAAAAGAGATTTTTCCTTTTTTTTTTTTTTTTTTTTTTCTGCTACATGGAGTTAAAGTGCAAAATCAATTTAATCATAACTATATTTTGACTAAAGGACTGTATTTTTCTAATAGGAAAAGTCACACTGCTCTGTTGAAAATGTCAGCACAGGATAAAAAAATAGATTTTTTTGCTAACTACTTCAAATGCAGGAGATATAGTTTGATGGGATTCTGCTCAAAGGGAAGTTATGTGCAATCAGACTCCTTAGAAGAAAGTTACCTGAATTCTGCAGAAGGAAAAAGAAAATAAGACAGAGAACATACAGGTGGACCAATGTTTTTATCTAAGCAGATGCTTGCATATTTTAGTAGTATGTGTTACCAACATATTTAGTTAATTTCCGAATAGCCTGAGTTTTAAATGACTTGCTGCTTCATATTTGAAAGTAACTAAAGTAATAGACAAAAAAATTAAATGATGCTTTGACTGTAGACTAAAAGTATGGAAACAGGGTAGAAAGTTAAGGAATTGACTTATCACAGAAACCAACAAAGTAGGAGATCTTCACTGTGTACTTAGCACAAAATATGTGCACAGTGTGCTGGAGGAAAAAAGACTTGGGCCCACAATTAGACAAGACTGCAGATGATTGAGATTGAAGTATAGTTAGTGAATATCAGACCAGAGGATTCCATCAGAGCCCCGACACTTTGCTGTTATCATAGTTTATAGGGAAACTACGGGAACACAACAAACAATACCCCAGCAGTGTTTCATAAAACCTTAGATTAAACATTGTTTTGCTTTTCAAGTAAGCAACATTTATTTTGTAATGTTAAGCTGCATTAATTTATGTTGCTGAAAAATGATTTGCCTGTCTGCTCTTTCTGCTACCAGAGTTTGTTTATCAAAACATCACAAAAAGTCATATTGACTCAAATGCAAATTAAATTGAAAATAACAGAAACTTTCTTGTCAGTGGAGAGACATGTTAAAAAAATGACATAGACCTGTAAAATCTATGTCATGAAAATGCCTTCCAGAGCATTTATCACTATCAAACCATAATAAATTTTCATTACTTTTGTCCTACCAATTAAAAAAACCTTAACAATCTTTCTTATAAGGGTCTTGAAAGTTAATTTTGAATGAATCTTGGATGTACAGAAACAAAACAAAAATAACACACCACCAAAACTAAATGAAATCCTTTGTAATTTGGTGATTTCCATAACATAATCTCAAAGGATGACTGCAGAATTGCTTCTTTTAACCTTTTTAGCTCTTCTTATGATGCCAATAATTTATGGAAGGCATACAGGAATATATTGTTATATATTGTTTGGTAAGGTCTTAAAAATGATTATCGTAGGTCTTGCCTGAATTCTAAGTATTGAAACAAAAATATTTCTTAAGTTAGCTTTGATATTTTCCTGTAACTTTTGATGATAAATTGTTCTCTACAGTAGTGCTTGTGAACACTAAAATTGATAAGTTTTATTGAATCTGCTCTCCTGTAAAGAGCAAGGATTTCTTTTAATTACCCACAGGATGGGTCCCAGACACTTACTCTGTGTTTGCTCTGCATGCAGATCTGGTGTTGCCATCATTGGGATTCCAGAGAGAGCTGGAGTGCAGAGCAGATCCCCACAGCAGATAAGGAAGTGCAGTGGAGGCTGAGAATTTTTCCTTCAAAATGGATAGTCTGCTTGCAGGGGAAGAAAAAGAAAAAAAAAACAGCCTGTAATACTTTCTACCTTGATTGAAAGAGAAAGAGAACATAAGGGGAGACAAGAAACTATGTCTCCATTTCTTTTTTTTTTTTTTTTTTTTTTTTTTTTTTTTTTTCCATTTTCTTAGTAATTTAAACAACATAACGAATAAATGCCACCTGGGTTTTGGGTTTGAGCCTGCCTTGTGTGCACACCTGCTTGTACAGACTTCCATCCAGTTCTTGTGGCTCCTGGGTTCAGCTGGCTGCTGTAATCACACCTCTTTAGCTGCCTGGCTGTGCCCTGCCGTGTGTATTGCTGGTGCATACTAGTGAGATCTGCAGAGTTAACATCGATGCCAAAGAAATTGTTATATCCCTTCCTATGCAGCAAGTATTAACTAAGGACTTAGGAGCTGTGGAATCTTATGGAAATTTTAGACTTTGACACAAATATTACTTTATTTCATGCTCTGTAAATTATTCTAGTGAATAATTGTCTTTGAAGAAATCTAGCTGAATTGTAATCAAAACAATTTGCATCAGACACCTGAGATTTAATAGTCAAGCTTATCTAGTTTAAGAACAAAAATGAGCTGTGTAGCTAATATAAATAACCTAGTTTTTAAATTAAATATTCAAAATAAACTACCTCAGAGTTGTTAGATATCTAATAAATTATCAGTATATTTTTGAGGAATAAATCTGTGATTCAAATAATTCAATAACTGATGAATAATGTGTTCTGTTTGCAGATAATTTATGAACAGAAAAAAAGAAATCAAATAAATCAAATGCTATTTTTGCATTACCTGCTCACATTTATTAAGCATTTATTATAATATGAATTAAATAACCGAATTGGGTTTCTTGAACTGTTTTGGGAAGGTTGTCTTCGTTATGACATATTATTATTAAACATAAGGCTTGACATCTTTAAATTATTCTGTAAATATAAGGCATATTTTGAAACTACATGATAGGCAAACAAGCAATAAAATGAAATAAGTAAAAAGCCTGCAATTAGCTGAATGTTAGTGAATTAACACTTTTCATGGAACAGGATGAAACATTTGGACTAAGGTTTTAAGTAGACAGCGCTAATTTGAACTTCCTTTTATTATTACATCAGGTTTCTGAAACTCTCATTGAAAATTAGCTGAGATTAATAGCTCTTCTTCGACTACAATTTCCATAGATATCTGAAAATGCAATACTAGCTTAATGGGCCAGAAAAACTATACAAATCTGACTGTATTATTTTGCAGTAATTCTCCTCATTAGCATCTTTTTTCTCAGGTTTCCATCTTCATGAATATAGAATTGTAGAATAATATTCAAGTTTCCTGCACAAAGTTTTAAAGAAGAAAATAATGAGTTCAAATTGTTTTTGTTTTAGACAAACAAACCTCTCCAAATCCAGGTTCTATGTTAGCATATGTTTAGAAGAGTTCTGTTAAAAGATATGTGAAGTAAGATAATTGTCTTCATGTTGACAAACTTCCTTTATGCACACATTTTTGAATTGTCTGGGGTTTTGTGTGTTCCTATGATCATACTTTATATTTTATACACCCTAGTGTTTTATAATATTTCTTTTTGCTGTAACTCATCTCAGCAGATGGCTTTAGCATTCACTTTTTTGTATTCATCTGCTGCATTTAGTTCTCTCTGGTTCATGAACAGACCTGGAAATCCTGAAAGAAGCTGTCCATTTTAGAAGCTGCACTTCATATTCTTTCAAAAAGAAGGATTTTTTTCCATGTCATCTTGAATTTCTTGTGAGCGTTTCAGCTAGTCTAAAAGTCAGTGAATATGTGGTATTTGGTTTACATCAGGCAATTTGTGAAATTACATTTAGAAGCTAAGATACACTATATTCTAGCTAGTAATTTACAAAGAGCTTGACCAGTACAGTGAGCAAAATGTACAAGCATTACTACAGCTTTAATAGGAATGAAAACACACTGTTATAATTTTATAAGTGGCTTTGGAGACTGGAAGAGAAAGGCACCTTTAAAGAAAAAAAAATCTGGAGAAGGAATACAAACATCCATATTAAAAAATTCCCGAGGCAGGATTATGTATTGGCATTTCTTAACAGTAACATGTTGCTGCTTTAAGACTCATTAGAACAAAATCTTCTTGATGTTAAATTTCTCCTACAGAAGTGCCAGAAGTACTTTATTCTTAGACACCCTATGACTATTTAATCACAATTTCTATGAGAAAAGACTATTGTATACCATGATTCTAGCAATTAGGAAGTTTAAATGTATCTTTATATTAAACAGACGCTTTGCACACTTTCCAACCTGTAGTCATCTTGAGAGAAATGTCATAATTAATTGCTCTGCTGACTGTTTTGAGGGGGAAAAAAGGAGAATCTCAGCGTTGATGAAACTGTAAATAGTCAAACTTTTCTCAGGAAAAAGAGACAACTAAGGCATTTCTTGTGTAAACTGCTAAATATATCTCAATAGGCTAGTCTAACGAAGTCCTTGAATAGCTAAGCATCTTGACAAAATGATAAATAGTCCCTTTTATCAAGGGGAAAATGTTGTAAATAAGTTTTTCTAATGCTTTTATTTTATGAGATTAAATTAATTTTTCATTGCTTTATTTTACCACATTACCTTTAACTAGGACACTGAGTATTCCTTGTAGTTTATATAATGTGCTTTTCTTTTGAAAGAAACTGCCTTCCCATAGTAAAATGTGATCCCTTTGACCATTTTTCTCCTACCTTTTGCCATTGATAATGAGAGTAATTCAGCTAAAACCAAGGGGCTTGCTCAAGATTTACAGTAATGTAAATGGAAATGGATTTGGTGCTCTCAGTCACCACATGTTCCCCCTTTCCTCTGAAATACCAGCCATGCAATTGTCAAACAATTATTAGTTCACTAAGTGTTTCAGGAAAAAAGGAAGGAATATCCTTCTAATTTACCACTTTCACATGATACATTTGTCATTGCAGGCTACCAAGACAGTGAGCTGAAGAATTTCTCTGTGCCTGTGTGAACTAAGTAATTATTATCTTCAGGCTTGACTAGCTGTCTCATAATTTTGGTTGTGCCTGGTGTCATTTTCTCATAAGGCTATCTACATATAAACAGAGGGATGTGTGATGGAGGACCATGAGATTTGAATATGAATTATCTCTTTGTTGTGTATTGTATCTTATGCATAAATTCATGGCTTTACCGTTTACAAGTTATCAGAAGATAAAAACATTTCATGGCTGAAAATTGTTCTCGTTATTCCATTCCTTAAATTATTTTCCTCCATTGTGGCTTTTAATTCACTATGTTTTGTTGTTAATTTATTTCTAAATAGGCTTTCTATTGAATATGCTATGTCAGGACTTAATAGATGATGCTCCTTGCTTGGTATTAAGTACCTGTGGATATGGATAATGGTGGCCAACCTACTATAAGTGGAAAGAGTGCTTTTTACAATGCACACATGACATTTTTACTCTGGGACTCTACTGATGCTTTTGGGGGCTTTTTGAAACATACCTCTGTCAGAGTCCTTGTTTGGATTTCATGTATCCTGACTTACTTGAAAATCAAGGCTGCTACAAATGGGGTCAGTTTGTAGGATTCAGTGCACCAAACCAGACAAGGAGTGTGTGCTCTCCACAGAGGTTTTGTCTATTTACTGCAATGTGGTTAAATGCACAAACTCACAGAGCTGTCATATACAATAGGTATTAGGTCTGACCTCTTGGCTAAGATCGAGTGAAATCACTTTAATATCTGATACATTATCTCCCATGTGACAGTGCCCCATCCTTGTAAGGAAATGTATTCAGGAATCTGACAGGTGATTTCCTTTGCCAGCTTCCTCTAGGTATACTAAGAGCAGATATAGAGGGAAGTTTGGAAGCTGGAAGTGGACACCAAATGTTCTCTACTGTACTGAGAAATAATCTCCTGCTAGCTTAGTAAAATGTGCAGGTTATGGAAAGAAAATCCCTTTTTGAATCTCTTAAGCAGAATTAGTGGCGGGTTCACAGCTGTAGAATTTATGCCTTCAGTTTTAGCCTGTAAATCAAGATCTTTGTAAAAAGATGTAGAAATGACAGGTAGAGACTGTAGATTAAAGTTTTTTGGGGAGGTGAATATCCCCTCCTGTGTCCCTCTTGCAACAGCAGTTCTACTCCATCAAGCTTCAAGATTTAATGCAGACAGTGGGGGAGAAAGGCAAGACTCTTGCTGCTTCCCTTCATCTGAGTCAGTGGCACTTGAGATAAATAGTAGATATAGATACAAAATTTTCACTTAAATCCACAGAAGTCTAAACAGATGCAACCAGATATTTTTAGCCATCTGGATTAAAAAAAAAAAAAAAAAAAAAAAAAAAAAAAAAAAAGAAAAGAGAGAGATTGAGCAAGAATACATATACATAAACCACTATGGTTCTTGTGCACTTAGCAGGGAGTGATTTGGTAGCTAGCAGACTAAACTATCAAAAAGGATAAACTGAAGGGAAAACAGGAAGTCAGGTATATTCCTTTGCTTAGCATCTACTCAGGGTTGTGTACCCTGTGTACCTAGTTTTTCTCCATTAGGACTCAAAGGATGCAATCCAACCATCTAATAAGTTGGCTGTGGCTCATGCCAGCATCCTTTCATGATCATGTTACTTCTGTTTACTCTTTCACATGACTAATTTTGTCACAGATCAGTTATTCCCTTCCAAGATAGAGTTAAGATGTGACTCAAGCCAGAAACTTTTTACTATATTCCATCTTTGATTTACTCCATCTGCCTCTGGAGGCCTTCAAAGAATCACAGAATCAATAAAATGGCTTGGTTAGAAGGGTGTTTAAAGATCATCTAGTTCCAAACAGAAGGTGTATTGTGGTACCTGTCAGCAATGTGCCTGAGGTGGTGTCATAAATATCTGCTGTAGCTGGATCATTCTTCTGCAGGGCACTCCTTATTGTAGGCTTCTGCTGGGGTGACATGTACTTGCAGAACCTGGGAAGGGTCAGTGGCTATTAGGCCCCGCTCAACTCTGAGCAATTAACATGAGCCTGGTGCCAAACAAGCAAAAAAATTGACAATGTCTGCCCAAATGGTATTTAGTTTAGGTAGGGACATAGTATGAAATTATGTTCTTGGAAGGCCAATTGTTGCATAATTCTTATATCATGATTTGTAAATTATTCCAAATGAAATCTCCAGCAGCCAACTGGCTAGCTGGATGTCTGCATGTTATTTACTCTTAAAACAACAGCAATATAATTTAATGCAGTCAGAAATCTTTTTTGTTCCAAAAAGCACCATGCACTTTTTATAAACTTCAACCATTGTTGATATGCTTTTCCTTGGCATCTGTGTAGTAGCTGGAGACCACGATCCTGTGATTTTTTCCACTGGCACTCTTTCTTAAACAAGACTTATACCAACTAATGTTTTTCTTTAATAATTTGTGGTCAGGCACAGTGCCTGCCACATCTGTGATCCAGCTAAGCATGGAAGCAATTAAATGTGATTGTCTCCATTTTCAGAATGGGTGTGTAGCTATACCTGGAGCTCTAGCAGTTGCAGTGCAGGGTTCAGGGTTCTTTTGTTGTTAATCACTGCATGAACAGTCTGATATGCACTTCCTTCTTGAGAAAAAAAACTTCTGACCTGGAGGTACTGATGGTGGTGTGTGCATCAGGAGCAGAGAATGAAGGTTCTGGATTATTTTTTATATTTCCTCTTTCAGACTTGTCAACTTGCTGTTTCATTTAACAAAACCACCTTCAAACAAAGCTAAGCTCCATTCCTTATCACAACCTATTTACTTCTCAGCTAAGGCTTTTTGCTTTTGTGTCTTTCTAGCTAGTGTTAGGAAGATGTTTGCACACAACTGTAGTACAATAGATGCAGAAAGACCTACTATATTACAAGGAGTCCCTCAGCTCAAAGATGACATCCTCATCTTCTCAATGGGTTTTCCCCACGGAGAAGGAGAAGCTCTTTATCAAGTTCACAGGAAATAAACCAGTGAGGACTGCAAAAGCTCCATCTATAGAGCATAACATGTGAGAAGCCTTGCATTTAATTTCATACAACAATAGAATTTTTGGGATTGAAAGAAACCATAAGGATTATCTTGTTCCATATGCTCCCCCATCACTGGGCAGGGATGCTGTCCACTAGACCAGGTTGTTCAGAGCTCCATCCAGCTTGGCTGTCTCTTTTTAAATTATTGTCTGAAGCTGGTTTCACTATCAGAAGACATTGACATTTCCCTAGAAGAAAACATAGGGTGTTGGTTTTCTTTTTTCCGTAAAGCCAAAAAACGAAAGAAAAATATCAGTATTTCTCTAAGGATGTTGGAAAACAAGATGTTGGAAAAAAAGACACTGGTAAAAATGTATTCTGTGACATTCCAATTTCCATATCATATTCAGTCCTTGAAAAGATACTCTCTTTTTCTAAAATACTTAGTGAAAATTTTCCTGGCAAAATAGTGTCAATTAGATCACAAACAGCATTGATACTTGAAAACTAAAAGCTAGTAGCAAAAACTTTAACTTCCTGAAGGCCCCCACGGTGTTTACTATCAATTCAAATATAATTTCTTCACCCAAAATAAGGAGGCTTTTTCTCTCCAAAAAACAAATTAACTTGTGAAATTAACTGGAAACAGCATAAACATTTCTGAAAAACTATTTTCTTTCTTATGCTATGGGTACTGTTTCTACAACAGTTTCTTTTTGGGTGAAGAAATATTTTACTGAGTTCTTTGTATTTAAAGGCTTACATGTCCATGACAGGTGCTGATTTTCCCACTTGAGTTAAATTAATATTTTACTTCTTTCTTGCATTACACAGTCTTATTAGATACAATGTAATAGTGAAAAAGAAAGTGTGAACGCCTGATTTCTTATGGCAGAAGTCAGAAATACGGTAGCATGCAATAAAATATTCTAATGACAACACTGTAGTATTTTCTACAGGGAAGGCAAACCAGGAAAATGTGTGTGTTTTGTTGAAATGATGTGTTCTGTGTTTGGTCTTCTATGCTTACATTAAAATCAAATAACAAAATATTCACAAAATATATGTTAATGCTGCCTAGCCATTTTGCACTCACTAAGAGCCCTTTTATTGACCAAACTCCAAAGCTAAACAACTAGTTTATTGACTCTAAAAGTCTTTGTTCAGTATAATCCATGCTGTATGTCCTGGATGAGCCTGTATTTACTAGCTGTAAAAATAAACACAGAACGCAAGGAAATAATAATAATTACAAAAACACCATAGGCTGGAGCCAATGATAACACCGTAATAATAATACAGCATGCGAACAAAGCATTCTTACATTACAGCTCACATTGTGGTCTTTTATTTTATTAATCACATTTTAAAGAGAGAATAACTCATCAGTAGCACAATATTTTCTGTTTACATTTTCCAGTGTTAGGAAAAGTGCAAGACAGGCTTGTCCCACTTGTCTCCAATAGCATTGATTGTGTGTAACGCAAAGGTTAGGCTTTGGAAGATAGTGGCCTGAGCTGGTAGTACTGCTTGCAATCACATTACAGCAAACTAACAAAAAGTCACAAAGCTGGGAAAGACACATATTGATTTGGTTTTTTAAGGCATTTTTTCCACAGAAATCTGGATCAAGCCCTGGCTGAAAGATGTTGTGAGGGTTACTGTTTTAAGATGGATTACCATTCATTACCTACAAATTGGATGCCAAAAATATGACCAAACAATAAAATGCAGATGCTTGGTTATGGCCAGAAATTCTTTGGAAAATTTATAAAAATACAAAAAGTCAGAATGTACAATTATGTAATTAAGTAATTTTTATGTTTCTTCTGAAATTATAACCAGCATACAGGCTATGTCAGGATGTGGCTCCTATTCACAACACCCACTGTCTGATAACATCACAACTATTTTCAGCTCTCTGAGCTAATTGGAAACATCAAATCTGCTTTGCTAGAATTTAGTCATGCTTCATTTGAAAGTTAAAAGCAGATCCTGGGAGGAGGGAGATTCTTTATTCAAACCCCCTTTTCTAAGCAGTGTGGTTAGAGCTGGAATACTTAAATACTTATTTCTAACCCTTGTTTTAGGCCTTGCCATCTTTTTATTTTAAGGGGGAAAAACTTCATGCAGTACTAATAAGAATTAGACTTTTTTGTTATCCAAATGCTGTGTTGTCATTGGACAACATAAAAAAAATACATTATCATTATGTCAAATGTTTTCATCTGCAGAATATTTGGAGGAGGATTTTAATAGTAGCTTCCTGAAAAAACCTGTATTCAACCTGGTAAACCTGCATATTCATGGAATATACACAGGCTTTTTTTGAAGGCTGTTCCCAGCACAGTAATTATATGCTACCATAGAGCCCTAGGTTTGGATTCTATGGAGCTGGTAGTGAGTTAGTACTTACAAGTTCATTGCCAATGTGAGCTGAGAGTCTCAGCTGAGATGGGGCACATTTTTAGTGTCTTGGGCACATCCACGTGGTGACACTCTAGCTGGTAAAAAGATGTTTTATAATCCCTAAAAATCATAAACATCTGTTTATCTTCAAGTAGAATTTTCATTTTCTGATTCCTTAAGCCTTTCTTTGCAGAAGTTTCTTTACAAATAATATACTGCAATGGGACTTGGAAGAAAGAGAACAGCAAAAGCTGGATAATATTATCAGGAATTAATATAGAGCTTTTAAGGTCCATATTTTAATGTTATTTTTTCATTAACAGTAAAGCAGTAATTTTTAACTACATTTTCAACAATGGTCTTTTGACAAAGGACTCAAACTTTCTGACACATTCATGTAATTAATTCTGAACTTATCTCCCTTTTGTTCAGCATGCTGTGCAGCACTCACATGGCTGATAGTCTGCAGTCAGTAGTGAAGGTAATGTGTGCTTTATTCTCTCTCCTGGTTAGATACCCTTGGGTGTCAGTAATCTCAGTGGGCTCAGGTATCAATTTCTTTTCCTGGTGCTCAGGAACATCGAGAGGAGCAGGCACAAGAATAAAAATATAAGGCACAGGCATCACTGCCTTGGGACACAGCCAAGCCTGTCATCCATAGTGGCTTTAGGAGAGGAAATTTTTTTGTGGTCAGGTTAGTTTTTAATTCTTCAATAGAAGTGGTATACGCATGGAGCCTTTTGTAATGACCTCCCAGGGACAGACATGAGAGAAGTAATATTCACTATTCATATAAAAGGATTCTTCCTTCTGCTATTGTAAGACTGATTGTCTTCCATAGGAGGAGGAGCTGGAAACACACACCTCCCTACCAGAGA
This sequence comes from Muscicapa striata striata, assembly GCA_030060385.1. Lineage (NCBI taxonomy): Eukaryota > Metazoa > Chordata > Aves > Passeriformes > Muscicapidae > Muscicapa > Muscicapa striata. The sequence continues at coordinate 120,438 of JAREIS010000487.1, read as the reverse complement.
CTGCTGAAGATACAATTTCATCTAATCTCATCAAAACTAGTCATGTAGTAGATTAGCTCATAGGGTACTTGGTCCTGAACTGGTAAAAATAACAAAAGAAAAAAAAATTCCCTGGGCATTAGGCAAGAATTTTATGTCATTAAAAAAGACTTGAAGGAAGTGTATGTGAAGCTATAGTAAACAAAATTTGTAAAAGGTCTTAGAAATGTCCAGGGCTAGTGTATGAGGAAAACCTTTTTAAAATGTCACAGTCAGTAGAAAATGTGAATTTCATTTCCTAAAATGCTCTTTTAAAAGTCTTCAGCACTGACTAAACCCCATATTGTTCCAGCAACGGTGTTGCAGTCAATGCGCCTGTGAACTTTATTTTCCTCAGGCTTTTGTGCTGTGTAGTTTCCAACAGCTATTGATTGCTTTCTTCCACCTCTTTCGACAATGACACCGTAAAGTGGCATGGAGCATAAACATTTCTAAAGGGGCAATGTAATTGTTTGAGGCAATAATATAGTGTACAGCTTTTGTTTAACCTTGTAAAACTCTTTAAAGAGTCACAAATTATTTGGTAAGTCCTGAAAAGTATGATGTATGTTCACCTTAATCCTTTTAACTCCAACTCCCAGTCCTGTACTTCAGTAGCACACATATTAAATTATGCATCGGGGTAGATAATGACTCACTTAAGTAGTTTCAGCAAGAAATACACTTTTGTGGATCTCATTAAGGGGCTCTCAGTTTCTTCCACATGATCTTCACCTCCTGCTGAAAGCGGGACTGCAAATCACTGGCTTCCAACCAATACTTGCAAAAACAATCAAAATAACCAGAGAATTCCAGTCTAAAATTCTTCAGTAGTGCCTACAATCTGCTAGATATTATTTTCATTTTCGGACAACTCCAGGAGAATTAGTTCTTAAATTTGAGATTAATGCCATTGGAAAGTTACTTTTCTCCATGTAAGAAATTCCATAGCTAAAAGGAAAGGCAGAAATATTTTAAAAGCTCTGTTTAAAAGTCTATATTTCAATTGCTTACCTCATTTTTTTAGTTTGCTTTCATACTTCTAATGAATAGATAAAATTCTCTCTGTTGTTCTGTGTTACTGGACTGAGGACTTTTGCTCCTGAAAATGTTCCCCTTTTCCAAATCTTGTCTGACACACGGTGATAGAGTCACAGTAAAATCACCTTCAGTTTCTTACATCAAAGTAATTAAAATAATGTCACAGCACAGATGAGAATCCATTTAGGGTAAAGAGAAAAAAGGATCCTGGCTCTGCTGCCTTGTGATGGAGGGCTGTCACACAGGAGGTCTGAGGTCTGGATACTACTATCTTTGCAGGGAGCATTTCTGTGGTTCAGAAACTGTCCAAGAAAATGTAACTTAACCACTAAATTTTTATAACTTACTTTTAATTTGTGATGCTATCAGTGATAGTGATTTTTAATCCAGATGTGGAGATTATTTTTGGAAAACAGGAAAAAAAAGAACAACAAAACCCTCTCCAATAGAGTTGGCTTTAATTATATCCTTAATATATTTTAAGCCCTTGCTGGGGAACTGGTGTTCTCTCACACATGGAAACAGGCTTGTTCAATAATATAGACAGATACATGGAACTATTTGTGTTTTTGGTATTATGGGGATTTGGTAGCTCCTCTCCCAGCAGGGAGAAGCATCCTGCACATTGTACAATTAAAACCATTCTTGTTCCTTTTGAGAAGGCAGATGATCAAATTCTCTGTTCTTAAGGAAATGTAATACTTTCTCTCTTGTTAGGCTGTGTGGTGGACATCTCGGTTTTGAATATTTTTTCATCAAAATTGGTTGTGCAAAAATAGTTCCTTTCTGCTGAGCTACTGAGAGAACTTTTCTACCCCTACTACCCTACAGGAGCTGCAGTGAAGCAACTGTGGGATTTTAATGCTGAGGGGGAAGGATTTGGATCCAAATGAGATATGAAGAGGAACTGAAAGCATCCTGACATAGAGTGTGGTCTTGAGGCAATGTCACTTTAGTCTCAGGACACTTGAAATAGACTAGCCTGTTCAAAACTGTGGATAAAGCAAGAATTACTGATCCACTTATAATACTTCTCTGTGTATATCAGAGCATAAAATTTTATTAAAACTTCTGAATATGCCAAAAAGCAATTTTGTAATGGCAAATAGGTATTTTAATGTTTCTCTCTTTCATTCCAAGTGCTAATATTTTAAAAGTTGTATGTAAATCCAGTATGTTTTCAAAAATCACTTTGACTTCATCAAAACTGCATGTCTTTCTGATGCTTCTTTCTCAGTGGAATTACTCTGAAAAAATCTAGAATGAAGCAGGAGAGTCTTCACTTTTATGTTACGACCATCATCTGCAAAGAAGGAGTCACACTCAACTCCTTCAATATCCCCTTGCTCAAAATTTACTAATAGAAGGAAAGAGAATTCAAGCTGAGACAATATGTCAACAGAGAGACTGTGCAAGCAAAGTTATATAATTTTACCCAACTTTAACATGATTCTTATCTTGTTAAGAAAATACATTTACAAATGCTCTGACTTGCATATAGACTTCAGAGTACTGCACAGCAAAATATAGGTGCAACTTTAGTGTGCATGTGCTAACTCATTTCTTTGCCATCAGTAGCAATAGCAAAAAGTTTGGGTGAATAGTTTGTGTTAATATGCACTCATGTTCTTCAGAAACTTGGAATATTTTGCCTCCTGTGCTTACAGCTTGGACTCACAGGCAATGACATCTACATCAAGTACATTAGTTTTAACAAGCAATACCCTTTGATATTTGTCACTCACTGGATTTTGGGCAGATGAAGATAGTCTGATATTTGTGAGAAGAATAACCAGACAGTTTGCTTACCAAGATCAGCATGGATGTGGTCCTGTACTATTTAATTGAAGACATTTATAGCAATTCTTGGAGTGAATTAAGTTATTGGTTCTTTTAATGTACTATCTGTCTCTTTTTCATGCCGTAGAAATTTTCCTGGGTCAAAGAACTTAGTCTTGAAGAAGTGAGAAATTTGTTGAAAATTTTTTATTCCATGGTCTTCATTGAATTCTGTCAGCAAAGTTTTTTTTCACAATTGTCTACTAAAGCTCCTTGAAAATGATGCCTTAATATTTGGTACCTTCCATACTTCAAAAGTGTTTTCTTCCATTAGGGTGTGCATGACCAAGTGTAAGCAAAGTTATGTTATTCCTGTATGCCAAGTGTTAGTCCCCTGAGCACAGAAGCTTCATGAACCTCCAGAGAGTGAGATATGATATTTGGTATATTCCTATGTGGTGCACATTCCACAGGCCTGATCAGCCACTTCAAGGATGTGGGAATAACTAAGCAAAAAAAACAACCTCAGATTTTAAGCCTTGCTTGGATGACCTATCTGAGTAACTTACAGTATTAAAATCAGATCATTTCATCTGCCAGGTTAGCTTCCTATCTGCTTTACTTTCCAATATCTTTATTCAGCAGCTTAGGGTTTTTCTTCATTCAATGTGTTTTTCCAGTCAACTGCATTAATTTCATTCTTTTCTACTTGAAATGGTAGAAGACTATGGAGAGGAATTTGGATGTTATCAGCATTCCAGGAAAAGGATTGGATAATTTATTTGACTATAAAGTATTTGATCAGATGAATACTTTTATTATTAATTAATAATTTTTATTGTAATTATGTGTTTATTTTCAATGATTCAGTGGATGCTTCATGAAATAATTTTTTAACTTATGGATTATCTGAAAACTATTGATGACTGTTAATTCATCCCTTACATGTGTGAATAAATGTAAAATATTTAGAGAGGATTATTTGAGAATTTTTTGCATAAGCACCTGTTGAAATTCCTAGTCGTGCACGCTGAAGGGTGCACATAAGAATATCACTATTCTAAAAATAAAAAAGCAGTTTCTATAAAAATCATTTAAATGTATAGAAGGAAGTCAAAGTACTTTGAAAGAAAAGTTGCAGGGTTTTTTTTTTTCTAAAAATATCAATATCTTGAAATATATTATCTCAAAGTTACTATTAATACACATGCACTTCTGCAAATAAGTACTTTCAAATAAGAGGTAAATCAACTCACAATAAATATTTGTCAGTTTCAAGAAACTCTGTGTTTGCCTTTAATGATAGTGTAGTAAAGAAAATTAGTCCAGGTGTTCTCACAGTGAAGCTCAAGAAGGTTTGACTAACATTTCTGATATCAGCACAGCTGCATTTATTTTGCTTTGTTGTAATTGAGAGCAATATTCTTCCTAATGTAATTAATTGCTACTGATTTTTTTTCATTTCCTTGAAAAAATATAGCAAAAGAGATAAAAGTGTAAGTCCTCTATCCAAGACCCTTATGGATTTGAAATATATTTGTCTTATTAATTATTTACTTTTTTTAAACTTAAAAATTCCTCTGATCATTTTGGATGATTCCTAAAATATTTACATCTATTTTTGGCTGCTGAAATGTGGAAGTTTGAAAAGTCCAGGCAGTAAAATCTGCAGATGGTATTTACACCTACTAATTCTACATAACCCAGGACACACAGACAGCAGTCTAGGCTCATGTCTGAATTTAGAGATTTTTTTCAGATAAGAATATGGAAGTTTTTTTTGTTTTGATTTGTGTGTCTGTATCCCTTTTCTTTTGTTTAGATTAGTTTACAATATTTCTAAGTCTTCAGCCTTTAATTAAATGTGTCAGAATCACAGCAGCTCTTGCCTGCATAAAAATAAACCTATGGCTTTAAAATCTGAACCCCATATTATATATATTATTACCCTGCATTGCTCTGCTAAAAGCCATTTTCTTTTCCAAATGGTCTATTACTGAATATTTGCTGGATTACAGTTTGCAGAAACAGAAGACTTATATATCTTCAGCTAGAAAAAATATATGGATAATCTAGATGTAAATTTTAGGACCATATATGAATTCAATCTCGAAAAGATTAGAATATGAGTATCTGAAATCCTGAATACTGACTGCAATTTTTCAAATGTCTGTGGTAATTTTCATGCACTACATGATCTGTTTGCTGTGCATTATGTAAAGATCCATTTAAAAAAATCCTGTAAACACTTGTAGTTTTGATAAATTTGTGCAGGTTTTCTTTGCAACAGTTTTAGGGAATTCCACAATCCTTAGCCACGTGATTAATCATTGCTGAGGTTAATATCAAAATTTTTGCTTAATTTGAAGCATGTTTAACTTAATATGTTTTTTAAACATTTGTTAAAAAGCTTTTAGCATCATAGGTTTCCTGTACTGGAGATAAAGTTTTCTTCATTTGAATATCTATGAATACATACTTAAACTTCACTAATACTGAAGTCATGAGACCCACTTAAAGAATGATACTTACTTAATTAGGACTCACGTGCATACTACTCAAACAACTAATTCATGTTTCAATTGTATTATATTTTGAATATTTATATAGTTAGTATAAGTAAACCCCCTAATTTTCCTGAATACCTCATGTATTAATAACTTTAACAATTGTTCAGGAGCCCTTAAGCAACATTGGAGGTGTAAGATCATTTAATGACTGGATTTTTGTCCTAATTTCCTGGATAATTTAACCTGAGGAATTCTATAATGCTTATAAAGAAAATTCTTTCACAGCCTTAGCTCCATCTAAGCAGTTCATAGAATCAGTCTTACAATGTGCTTTTTAAAAATTATTTCTGATTTCTAGAACCACCCCTTAATATCAACCTTAATTTTCAGTTTGAAGTTAAATTTAGGTGTTATATGGGAAGTATGCCATCAGAAGTAATTTTTAAGGAGTTCAGGAAACAATTGGATATTATCTTTGAATATACATACTTAGAAAAATGTATTAAATCGGGAATGAATAGTTTTATTATTGTTAATTGTATTATATTCTTCTTCATCTGTTGATAAAAGATAACATGGAAGTAAAATATGAGAACTTCTCTATGACAATTTTTTTTTTTCAGATCCTTGCATAATTCAAAGTATCTCTTGGAGTAGCATATAGGCAGAGTAGTTGAAGAAGGAGCCTGTCAAAATGGGGCAATAGCTGCCACACCAGCAACTATTCTACTTGGATCGGGGAAATTGGAAGGAATCCTTCTGGATGATATAGAATCCATGAAATGTGAAATACCACCTGATGAAGTACACTCCATGTTCAAATCAAGATGGGAATTACATGAAATGGTTAAAGGCCTTGGTGAATTACAGCTGATTGGCCAATCTGAAAATGCCTTCTGAACCATAATCACAGCTAAGGAAATTTCCAAAAATGTCAAAGAGATGAGTAACTGCTCTGCTCCAGAGCCGGATGGGATTACTTTGAGGAACCTTAGTAAAATAGACACCAAATATTTCCAGACCATAGAAATTTTAGATCTATGGCTGGCCATCAGGAATGGTACTGGACATGATGAAGGGATTCTGGACAGTTTTAACACCAAAATCAACCAAACCAGAAAGCCTAAGGGACATCAACCACTAATGACCTATCACCATTGGCTCAATCATTTAAGGACTATTTTCCAGAGTAATAGCAAGCCTGAGAAGGCAGCCTAGACCCTGATCCCAGGACACTCTTCTGTTATATCATCTTAGTTAATAATAGCATTTCATGTGACTAGAAATGGATGCTCTGAATGTAAGGCCAGCACAGTCCAGCTAAATCCATGGATGGATAACAGGTAGAGATGACAAAGGAATTACATTATGTTGTATAACATATCAACAGCTCAGGATAAAATTCCTCCATGTTTGAGTAAGATAGATGGGACACCTATGAATAAACTGGAAAAGGAACACATAAACTATATACCTTTGATAAACAGAAACTCAAGTTTTTTATTACTTTCCTCTATATTTGATAAATAACAAATCACAGCCTCCCAACTTACAAATGTCTTTCTTGTTTGGATGAAAGGCAATGCATTTGTATGTGGATAAGAAGATAGGATTGTGTAGGTCTCAGGGCTCATTCTGCCTTGCAGAGGACCTAAACAGGAGTAGGTGAAGTGGCTGAGGCAACTGAACTGTTTTTTCTCTTCCAGTCACTGACCTCATTCAAGATTAATGAAGAAGTTGATCACTGCCAAGATCTTTTTTCCTTTGCCTGAAAAATATGTTTTTAAGTACACTGTCCTTGCACTGGCAAAATGAAGTGGGAAAAATAAAAATGGATAGAATTTTCCATCCAGACTAGATTTTAAATGTAAGCATATAGAGAAAACAATTACCAAGAATCACAGGTTGTGATGACCAAACCCTTTGAAGGGCATATATTATTAAGGGCCTCTGTAAACCTAGGGACAAATTTCCATGTTTTGTTGTCCTTTTAAATGCAGAGTGGTGACTTTCAGGAGAACATTATTTATTCCTTATTTACATTCCTTCTCTGCATTATGTGAGGTCATGTAACACTCCAAGAGGTCAACTTAAAGCCTTGAAAATCCAAAGTCAGTCACTGGTCTTCAATGTTACTGTTTGCAAACTTGTGCATGAAACTTGGGTTCCATGTACATGTCCATTCTGCATATGCTCTTTCCTATATAAGTTCTGGTCTGATTATGGTGTTTAGTTGCTCCAGACACTGCTATCATTGAATAACATTTTAAAATCTGGGACAAGGAAGGTGAAACGCTTGTGCCCTCACTTTTCAGGAGAGTACCCTGATTTCTGTGGGGCTGAGTCCAGCATCACCTCACATTATCTCTAGTGGAACTCATGTTTCTTATATTTCCATAAATGCTTTTTCTGGCCATCTAAGAGAAAATATCTCTTGGTGAAGAAAGTGCTTTCATTAAGAGAGTTCAGTGCAGGTTCACATCTAAATAGGACTTAAGATCTATCCAGGACTATTTGTGTCCCATTCAGTAGAATTAGCACAAAATTACACCTTGCAAAGTGTGTCAATTGCCTATTTCTAGATTGAAAACGTTTCAGATGAGGGTTATAGATCCATCTAAATGCTTCTGTCCAGGCAATTACAGAGGTTTTCCATCCTAAGAGTCCACTGATTTCATATCTGATAGGACTAGGCAGTCCTAAAGATCCACGATAGATTTTGTCTGGATTTTAGGTGGAGTTTTGGTTCCCAAGCTGTTATTTGCCCATAATGACTTGAATAGCTGTATCAGTTAGCTGTTGCTGGTATATTTCTGCTTTACAGAAGGAAAGTGACACAGCACCAACCCACTCTCCTTCAGCAGTTCAGTGCATATCAGCTTCTCTGTGAACTTTCAAATGTTAAGAATGTTAATGATTTTATTTTTTAAAGCAGAGACACAAATTGTTGGTTTGGGACTTTTATTTACCACAAACTACAGCCTTAATTATGTTCAGACTGAGCTCCATGCAAGTTGCTTAGCAATCTACAACATATGTTATGCAAATAACAACAGAAACTACTGTTTTCCATATAACTTGCCTAAAACTCATTAATAAGGTAGAATTTCTCATTCCTAACCTGGTCTTACTTTAATCTTTTTTTAAAACCTGTAGGAAATAACTTAATTATGACAACAGCTTACAGTACCAGCACAAAAACCATGGGGAGTTAGGAAAAACTTGTTTTCAAGGTTTTTAAATTGAAATAGTTGAGAGTTTTCATACAGAGGTCTATATTCTCCATTGTCCTATCCTTTTATACATTGTTAAGATAGTGTATTAAAAAACTACAGAAGTGCAACATGCTAGTTTTGATACAGAATATCAATAGAGATGCCTCTTGGTGTTCTCAGTGCCTCATAAGCTTGTAGGAAAAATCCTGGCAGTAAAGAAATCTACAGGGAAGACCTCAAATTATTATTCAGGGTACTTGGGTATATAACTTGCATTACTAAATCTAATCAAAAAAAGGGTGTTTAAATTTAAAATAGTTGTATTAATGTCTTAGCCAAATTTTTTTCACTATCAGCCAAATTTAACCGTTAAATTATTTTAGTAGAAATTGTATACCCACCTGAGGGAAAGTGGAGTTGAGTACTACATGATGCTGTATTATAGTTTGTAAAACTGAACGGAAAATTGTGAAATGAGAATAGGATTTCATACGAATGGCTGGTGTAAAGCGTGTTGGTTGTTACTGTACAATACTTACCGTGTTTCTTACTGCATCAGAATTTCTAACAGAAGAATATTATGTATTTGTACATTGTGTTTGAGGGAAAAAATGATGACTATTACCTTTGCAGATTAATTGCTGTTGCTTTGTTTTATCTTTGCCAGTATCCTTGCCAGTATCCCTCATTTCTGGTACAAAATGTTTAACAGTGGAAGAGAAGGCAAAAACAGAGTCTAAATGTTAACTTACATCCTTCAGAATAAGAAGTTAGAATTTTTTAATGTCCACAAATACTACCTTTATTTGCATACATATTTGTGATATTATAAACATATTTAAATTTTATATTAATAGATACATAAAGTCTTGAAAGCTTACAATTACATATCAACACAAATTTAAGCAATCCATCATTAAATGTTAACAGCAGTCACTAGAAGAACCACTAAAATCCCTCTAATATTTCTATAATTTTCCTTTCATATAACTAGCCTCTCTGCTTCTTCTTTTCCTTCCTTCCTTCCTTCCTTCCTTCCTTCCTTCCTTCCTTCCTTCCTTCCTTCCTTCCTTCCTTCCTTCCTTCCTTCCTTCCTTCCTTCCTTCCTTCCTTCCTTCCTTCCTTCCTTCCTTCCTTCCTTCCTTCCTTCCTTCCTTCCTTCCTTCCTTCCTTCCTTCCTTCCTTCCTTCCTTCCTTCCTTCCTTCCTTCCTTCCTTCCTTCCTTCCTTCCTTCCTTCTTGTTTTTTTTTAAATAAAATAGATACTTTTGTGTTGGTATATACTTTGAAAAAATAACTATAGAGATGTACTTTTATCTACACATATCAAAATCCTGCATCTCATCACAAAATTAATAGTAGAGAATGAGAAGTCACTGGAAGACAAAGTTTCAGCACATAGCAGCATATGGTTGCCTGTCTTACTAATTTTCTTGAATGACCACACTAATTGTATATTAAAGATCACTTTAGCATTGCCACTTTATCCTCTGCTTTCATATTTTCTGTTTCTTAATGATCACACCCTCTTCATTTGACAGTGTATTCTAATTTATTATACCAGCAAGTCCCTCAATAAATGGACAGAAATGGAAAAATCCAGATAAGAAAATAAAAAGAAGTGGTGGTTTTGAAGCATGCAGACAAAATTCTAAAGGGTTTTAGGTGCTGATAGTACTGGACATTCAAACCTAATAAAGGAAATGCATTAGAAGCAAAGGATGAAAGATTTTAATTGCAATTAATTTAGGCTTTATATTTATATATTAGCATAAAACATATCAGAATAGTAGTAATTTTTTGTGTAAGAGGTCGCTGACTTTCCATCAGGATACAAAACCACATATGACAAAAATGCTTTTGCCAAGCCCTGTTCCAGGCAGATGTATGGTTTTCATATGCAAAGTCAGGAGCAAAGTCTGGCCCATGTCTGTTATTACATCCCAATCAGGAAAAACATCCCTAACGGCAGCATTTAACTTTATGCTTCTCTGTAAAGTTTTTTTTTTTAAGCAGGAAAATATGCTGGTAACAGAAATGACATCTTGATTACATTCCATAAAATGAACATAATTTAAAGCTAATTAAGTAGATGTAAGTATATATTTGCAAATAGTGCTTTCTAGAAACTATCTTGACTGACTTAATACATTATGAATAAAATGAACCAGCCCATGTCAAATGAACTTTCCCCCCCCACCAAATGTTTCCTTTTTATTATGAGACAGGAAAAGGGAGATGGTTCAAAGAAAACAGAACTGATTGTCAGATCCAGTCTGCAAAATATGTTGAACATTCAGGCTAATACAATAGAATAGCAAATATTTTGGGGGTTTGTTATGAGTGTCAGTACTTTAAGAGGGAAGAATAATTTCTTTGATTCTACCAGAAAAAGACAGTATCAACACTGTCAAATAGGAACAGAAGCACAGTCACTTCTAAAAGTTTCAGATTCTAACTAATTTAAAATCCTTGAGATTTTCAGCTATTTCAAAGAAATTTTATTAATAATAAAGCTGAGTGAATAGGTTGTAATGAATTATTTAGTTAATGAATGCCACATGTTTGGGCAAATTTTCTGAGAAAAAGTTTGAAATTCTCAAGCTATGCATATTGAATTAAAAATGTGCCGTATTCAGAGAAATCCTCTTGTTGTACACATGCACAAGATGAAGTTCACATTTTTATGATTTCTTGGAGATCAAAAAATAGCCCTTTGACTTCTTCAAAAGATCTGTGTGACTAATGAACAAAGAGTGGAATTTCAGTTGTAAAATCTTAAATTAAAAAGACACCAACATTTGGATAAGTTCTCACTGAATGTACTTAAACACTGGAGGCATGAGCATACTAATATCTTTCCACCATTAGGCTAACACCCTCTCTCATAAATATATATATATATATATATATATGAGATTAATAATTTTGAGGGAATAAAGTAAAAGATTTTCTCATTACTCTGCAAAGCATGCAGTTTAGGAAATTTCCAAAACCTGAAAACTTATTATCTGCCCAATTAGAATCAGAGTGTCGTTTAGAAGGAGAAAAATTACAAAAAGGAGCCTTTCCCTTTCTGCTTTGGCAGCTAATTAAGAGACTATTTGTGTTTTCTTGTTTCTTTACAAAATGTTTGACCTAAAATTCTTAACTTGGCTACCTCGCCATTTAGCAACATATACATACAGTGTTGCTTTCCAAGAAGTTCAGAAGTCCTCAAAAGCTTCAAAACCACAAAGGGAAACCATCCTTCTCATCATTTTCTCTATGTCTTTGACACAACATGCCTAAAGTGATATATATGTTTGAATGTTTATTGTAACACAAAGCCAGCATTGACTGAGGCCAATCTGAAAAGGCTAATTTGTAGTTTTTTATCCTTCAGACAGACCTCTCCAGTGTCTATAAAACTGTAAATGACCAGAGTCTGCAGCTGGAAAAGCCTGATGACTGGCAAGGGACCCAATGAGGACTGAATAATCAAACTGGGCTATTAAAAGGTACAAGACATCCATCCCAAATCACTGGGATGAGGCAAATCAGTTATTGTATTTTTAATGTACATTCCCTTAATTGAACAGCTTTGTTCATGCTTTGTTGCTATGTGAAGATAAGCCAGAACAGGGAAGAAGCCACATTCCAAGGGCCTATTTCTCTAATTGCTAATAAAATTTATGTTGTCCAAGCTGGTGAGCAAAACTAATCTCTGCTTTGCTAATTCTCTTCTTGTTCTTTCCTGTAGATAAAATTGGACAAATGCTCTGTTTATATTTGACATTTATTTATATGGAAGAATCAAGCAAACTTCCTCTGTCAAAGTTTACTACAATCCCTTTCAAAAATGTACATCATATGCATGAAGCACTGCTAACAATGTGATTTATTTTTAATCTGGTTTACGTTTTTTTCTCTCAAAGAAATGATAGCATGTGTGATCACTGAAAACTTGAATTTATGTTGGAAAGCCTACAGGGTTCACAGATGCATAACTAGATGTCATGGTTCTAGCCAAGACAGAGTTTAATTTTTGCAGAAGCCAGTGGGGACATTTATTCAGTAGTTTGTGGGCTGGAGCAAGGGATTCTTTTCTGGTCACAGGTAGCTTGGAGGTGCTTGGTGTATTGCTGATTCTGTCATGTGTCATTCAGTTACATTTCTTGTACACCTTTTCATTAATATTGTTGCTGTACTGTTTCTTTCTTATTTCATTGCTGTTTCCAGTAAATTGTTCTTATCTCAATTTGTAATCTTTACCTTCTGTGCCTCCAATTCCTGTTTCAGCCCACTGCAGGAGGAGAGGAAGGAAGGGGGGCAGTGAGCAAACAGTGCATGGTTTGGAGTGTTTCAGGGGGAGCACTAAATTGGGGGAAATACCATTTCTAAACAAAACACTAGGAAATTTTTTGCCTGTGTACAGCTTTTCAGAGGTCTTTCTATTCATAAATATTACATACATATGGAAAAAAACCCCACATATTCTTATACAGACAATATTTTTTATAATTTAAAAAATTAACTACAATTAAAAAATATTTATATGACTGCATATATTTCTAAGTACTGCACCAAATACTTACACCAAAAAATATATTTGCAGGAGCATAATGGACAGCAGAGAATCCATGAGTAATAAAACAAGATTTTCAATCATATAGCATTACAATAGATGATGATGTATGTGTAACATATACACAGTCTAAGTTCTAGTATTAGTGGATGTGTATAAGAGGAATGAAATATAAGATTGTATGATAAGGTCATACCAATGCATGCAGCCTCATGTCTTAAGAGCTTCAACCATTAGCTCTAAAAAGACAAATAAATGTATATATCATTCATTTGAGAAGCAAAACCAGTAGATTTGCTCCTAAATATACTAATTCTAAGTCAAGGTAGAGGTTGATGATCAGTAGTATCCCTCAGAGTTCTGTCTTGGGACCAATGGTCTTTAACATCTTTATCAATGACAAAGACACTAAGACTGTATGCATCCTCAACAAATTTGCAGATGACACAATGATAAGCAGTGCTGTTGACACACCTGAAGGACATGATGGCATTGAGAGGGACCCAGAAATACTTGAAAATTGAGCCCACAAGAATCTCATGGAATTCAATAAATCCAAGAACAACCTGGGTTGGGGCAATCCCAGACATAAGTACATACAGGGAGAAACACTCAGTGAGAGAAGCCCTGTGAGGAAGGACTTGGGAGTTCATGAGGATGAAGAGGGACAGTGAATTTCTGCACGGGCAGGTAGTGATAGAACAAGGGAGAATGGTTTTAATCTGAGTTGTGAGGCACTGAAACAGGTTGCCCAGAGAAGTTGTGGATGTCCCGTTCTTGGAAACACTGAAGGCCAGCTTGGAAAGTTCTTTGAGCTACCTGGTCTAGTGGAAAGTGACCATGCCCATGGGAGGGAGGTTGGAAGTAAAAGATTTTTAATGTCCCTTACAAACCTTACTATGTTTCTATGATTCATTTCTGGCTATCCAGTTCTGCTCCCAAAATGGACCCAAAATCTTAGAATGGATCCATTAATGTACATCCAGAGACACTGTAATCTGCCAATAAGGATATTGTCCCAGCTACATTGATGTTTACAACTCTCCATCTAAAGATAAGGATCTCAGGGTCCAAACAGATGTGTAAACCAACTAGCTATCTTAATGGGAGTGGATCCTGCCTGTCTAAAAATACCCTTTCTCATGTAATGTAAAAAAATAATTAAATACTCAATTTCTTACTTTTCCTCTTAGTGTACTACGAGTGTGTGCTAGCAATAGAGACCTCTCCAGCCTTTCTAGCTGCTATATATGTGAGAGAACACACTTTGTGTCAACATACAGTTGTGTCAAGATACAGTCATATGTATCTTCAGTGGCATCATCAGAGTAGATCTTTCAGGTACCATTTACCTGAAACAGGCCATGATATTGATAATACCAGTGAAGGTCTCCAGACATGGACCTGATCAATTGCAGTCCTTTGTGAATGTCCTGATGCACCCCTGCTTCCCCCAGTCTGTGCATCTCACTGAGACAGTCCAGAGCCACCAGCTGAAGGAAACAGCATGGGTAGGAAGTCCAAACACTCACACTAGTGCCAACCCTGCTCCAGGTGTAGAGGATCCAAGAAACATTCAGGATAATTTCAAATTGCCTACCACTTTCTTTTTCCCATTATAAAGGCAGCTCAAAATGTACCATGTATTTTTCACCAGTATCCAGACAGGCAGTGACATCCATCTCAAAGTTAAGTTTTACCGGATAAGAAAAAGCTTGTAAATTACTTATTTTAGACAATAAATAGCCTAGTCTAAGGTTTTAAGACATATGTGCAATTGAATGCATGACTTTGACTAATAAAACCCCACAGAGTCTACTTTTGAAGCATAATTTTGGGCTATTTTAACATATTCAGATGACCTAGATTTGGCTGAGTAAAGTTGTTTGTCTCACTCTTATGGCCACTTTTTTTCCTCTTTTCCCCTTCATTATGAGTAAATGCTTATTCTGAAAAATATCAATGTAAACCCCCCAAACTATGAAAAACTGAAAGCAAAAACCTCAGAGGGAAGGTCTCTGAGAGCATTTCCTGTATAATTAGAATCCATGGAGACAGGTGACTTGTCTGGCACCAAAACACTCTGTAACATATCTTTGAATCTTGAACATTCTGTGTTCTTTGTAGTATTAAAGGATTACAAGGTTCAGCTATGTGAAAGACCTGCACTGATCCACTGTAGGCTCTGGACACTGCTTGCCTGTGAGAAAGATCCCTAGATGTCATGTGTGTGCTTTGGTCTCAGAGGAGGCATACCTGGAGGCCATACCTGGGTGGAGTCATCCCCAAGCTACTCCATGTTCCTAGGAAAAACTCTCAGCTAAAAATCCAGGATATGGCAGGATTTTCCCTTTTTCCATCTGGCTAAGTATGGAGATGAATCACCATCTATGTACAGGGGACACTGTTCCCAGTGCTGGAATCCAGCCAAACAGAACGAGCCAGAACCAAAAATTAATTTAGAAGTGTTATCTCTTTGGAATCTATTTTTTGGTTATAGAATCATAAAAGCATTTAAGCAGGAAACACCTTTAAGATCATCAAGTCCAGCTACTAACCCAGCACTTCCAAATCCACTACTAAACCATGAATTTCCCTAACCACCACATCTAGATGTCTTTTATATATCTCTGGTGATGGTGACTCAACTTCCCTGGGCTTTATGTCCCTTCATCTTAGTAAAATCCCCAGATATTTGATGAGAAATGTCTTACTTTCTCTCATAAATAGTAGGGGAAAAATATTCTAACATAAAAAGAGATAAGGGTGTATTTTGTCTTATTGATATTTGGCATTTAGTTCCCGCAACAATTTGTACACGCTTAGTTTTAGAAACATCTTCCTCCATAGATAATATGCAAAAAGTATGGATTTTTAATGTGAATTTAAAATTTAAAAATATGGATTATGTAATATTATGTAATTAGTCTTTGTGATAACAGTGTGTTCTGATTAGCTTGAGTAATTGAGTAAATACTAAATGCTTTACTCCAGCACATTTCCTTTGATTTCAATAGCAGACTTGTCAGATAAAGATTTTATTAAAAGAGTAAGTGCCTCAAGATTTAGCTTTCTCATATGGATTTCATTTCTAATGGAGTATGCATTGCTTTATGAGCTTCAATGCTTCCATGTTAATATGATTAAGAAGACACATTGAGCTATAGGAATCTTCCTGTGCAAATTATCCTCTGTAAACAATTTTCTGACACATTGGGGAAAACTATAAAATTTTATTTGTTTGACTTTTCACATATATAAAGTTTTTGTTTGCTTTTTGTTTTCCCAGGGCTATGAAGAACGGTAGAGGACCAAAGCCACCTGTCAAAAGGGAAATATTTTGAAGAATCAGCAAACTCAGAGACAGTTATTTTACTTAGTCAAGAGGTCCTCTTATGTAGCTATTGTGAAAAAAAAAATAAAATTGTGGTATATGAAGATGACCTGATGAGAAAGTAGTCATTTGCCTTCTTAAAGCATTGCTAGGTTGCTTTATTTTGGATGTACCTTCAACTGCCTGTAGAGAACAAAAAGTACCTGTGTGTTTATTTCTATTGTGTATTTGTTCCTGCCTTCAGCTTTAAATAAGGTGCCTAAAGTGTTTTGCAGATCAGTATCTGCCTTTCCTATTTTTGCAGAGCATGATCACTCTTGGTTTACAACTGAGTCATTTGAGGCTTCCTGGTGATGGCCCCATCATTGCTAGATGATGCTCGGTAGCTTCCGTTTTTTAAATTTTAATTTAAGAACAGGGCATCAAAATATATATTTGACTTTGTCTTATTAGCAACTTTTTATTGCAATGTATCAGCATTTCTTTGTTAATGTTTACAGCAAATTGTCTATAGTGAGGATATACCACTGGTTTATGCTGACTTGCAATTTTCCTGAAGCTTATTAGAGTATTCTCCTTTCTGTTCCAGTTCACCATGTGAGACATAATGATATGCCATGTTCACAGTTACATTAGGTTGCAATAGGGGAGAAAATGCATGCTTTCTTGAGTCCTCATGTTCTGGTCCATAATGATTCAGACCAAATATGACACAAATTACTGTCTATATCAGCCTTTTTATTTTGACTTTTGAGTTGGCACTATACTATTTTATCTGTTGACATTCTGTCACCTCCTGGAATAATCTAAAATAACACAATGTAATAATGGATTTTGATACAATAAAATAATACTTTAAAATAAAATGACTCTGCAGACTTGGAGGCTGGCAGATGCTGATGAAAATGTTGAAAAAAGCAAACCATCTTTGCAAAAATGTGTACAAACAATGTAAGAAAATGTCCCAGGGAGGATCTCAAACCCCTCATGTATGGCAGTGACTCATATGACACATATGGCTGATTGACTCATGCAAGTCATTTACTCCTTTTTGAATAAGTTTCTGCTGGAGAGCATAAAGCACATTAAGCATGGATTTATTGTATCTAAGGGGTTGATAAGCAATGTCCAGCACACTACTGTGAATAAAAGTTTTAATCCACCTGAAACTTTATTCTCTTTGGGAAGAATTATAACAAAAGTTACATTATGGTTAAATTTTAGAAATAGTATCTATTTATTTCTATTTGCATTTTTCATAGTTATTTTCAAAACATAATCAGATAGAAACACAAATCTCTATCCATTGGAAAAAGCATAAGATTGAGGAATCAAGAAGACACAGAAGATACATAAATTCAAGACATAACTGAATGTCAAGTTTATGTATCACCTTTCTTTTTTTTACCATAAATGTTATTTGTTTCAGCTATTCACCTGTATCTGTATTAGTCACACCTCTGTTACACTGAATGGGCGAATAGACAGGTCTTAGCTTCAGAGCTGCACTGTTTAGCCTAAACTCAGGAGACTTTTTAGAGTATTTTGTTTAATGTAAAAATGTCCGGTCATTAGTTTTGAGACAACACATAATTGCAACTCTTGTACATTTTTTCACAGTGCTTACTATTTTACCTAGATTTCAATCAGGACAGTGTAAAAGCCTTTTAAAAAATTGAATATAGCTTGTTTGAGGATGGGACTGAATTCAAAGTAGACTTAAGTCTGCACAATTTAAAAAATATAAGGTCATAGGCAAAAATAAAAATATGATGTCTGAGTATCTGGAAAACACTATTTTCCAGAAGGTAAGTGACTTTCCATCTGACCTTTCTGTGAGTGTTAGACTGTCAGTGGGAGACAGAGGAAAAAAGGAAAGGCAAAAATATCCTGTGCACAAGAATATGACCATCACAGCAATGTTCAGACTGGTCCTAGCAGCTCTGTGGAGATCTTAAATTAAATGAGTTCATTTGACTCCAGTGCTCATGTGAGTTTTGTCTATTATATATATATCTATATCTGTTTTTTCCAAGACCTGATTCATTCTGTCACTCCACTTTAACACTGGCTTAACCTTCATGGAACTGTCAAAGTTTGCAATGTTGCCCAAATACCACAGAAGCATGATAGCCTTTGCACATATTTGGCTAAAAGTATAGGGAAAATGACATATAAATATAAAATCCTGGCAGAACACCATTTGCACAAGACTGAGGCAAAGATTGTTGCATTCTGAAACTAATATATCCAAGGAAATATTTGTCTGCATCTAATTATTTGGCTTCAGAAAACAGGACATTAAGGTTATGTTTCCAATAATCATCCAGCACGGCTGAGTCCCCCTTTTCTTGAATAAGCCAGAAACAAAACTCTCCAGCCACTAAAGTATTTGCATTTATTAATAAAGAAAATTATAATGAAATTCTAAATGATGCAGTTTTCAAAAAAGGCTGTTCAGAAAAGACAATGTGATTAAGCAGTTTTAAGCAGAAGCAAAGTTTCTGGTGCAGCCTTTTTTGGTTTTTTGGTACCGTAGGTGATCCTGACTGGATATATTTTAAAATAATTTGAGTGATACAAGAGGCAAGCATGTTCCTTTTACATTCAAATATATGCTTCACAAGGTACAACTTCATTCTTTCATCTCTTTTATGATTCAGTCATATTTTATTGAAATTTTGTCAGTTTCTTTGTCACAGAACCTGCCAAGCATATTCAAACAGCTGAGATGAGAGGTTGAAAGAAAAGTGACTGAACAGAATTTTAACAAGGGACAGACAAATATCAGATGGTTTGTTTCATATTGTGAAGCAAACTACCTGAATTCACCATCCCTTTGAACAGTTTATCCAAGCATTAATGGAGCCTTCCTTCTGACTCCACAGTGGTGTTCAGGCTTACAGAGCAGAAGGTGTCTCAAGCTGCGCTGAATAATGGTGAATAACAATAATATTTTCAAAATAATGAGTAATTAAAGTATATGTTTGACATTCTCTTGGTGTTGCTGGAAAGCAGACAAGGACTGGGGTTTCTATCCTACCTCTGAAAACAATGCCAGAACACATAATTCTGGTCTAAGCAAATCTAAACACTTGTGTTCACTGCAGTTTTTGCAGTGACAGTGAATTTTTAATCTTCTGCTAAACAGCAGGCAGTCAATCTTCTTCAAGAGTAGAGGTGTGAGAAAAAAAAGTCCATTATAGTTAGTTGTGAATCATTTTTGCAACAGAACTACCTCACATCATCATAAAAATTGCTGGCATTGGGCTAACCTCCCTGTTATAAAAAAAACAAACCCACAAAACTTTAGACATACTACTGCTGCTTTACTGGCCTCAATTGATGTTGCTTTTGTTCAAAGAAACAGTTTAAAGTAGAAAGCAAAGTGAGAAGAAACAAAGTAATCACATAAAACCTGGAAATATTAAAATTTTGAAACTTCTCTGGATGAAATGGAACTTGTAGTACATTAAGTATCAGAGTGTGTGATACTTTCAATCAGTGAAAAAGTGATTTTTATTTTAAATTTACAATAATATGATAACCAGGAGAATGAGTGCATTTTTTGTGAAGGATTCACATACTACAAAGGAAGATCCTGTGATGATAACTGGCTTCATATGCCCTGATGTGAATTTTGTGCCCTGGATAAAAGTATAGTTTTATTCATTTTATTGAAAAAATGAGGTATGAATAAGGATTGTTTATGACACTTTTATCAATGCAGAAATCCTACAGTCTTCAGACAGCCATAAAAGTCTGCCTCATAAGACATTTAGATACTTCTGAAACTGTACTTTTTAGGACGCTATATTTAGCATTACATGGATAACTTGCCTTCTGGCATTTCCTACCTCTCAAATGCTTCATTTCACAATTTAAATAACATTATTTTTATAGAAGTGGGTTCAGTTTTTGTTTGTCTTTGGTGGGGTAAAAAGAAGAGGTAGTGTTTCACGCTGTTTTGCCCACCAGGTATGTTGAAATGACATTTGTTTAAAAAATAGCAGAGCCATGCAACAAATTTCCACACATCTGTGATCAGAGCACCTGCTTTCTGCTAGCAAATATATCCCTTATGAAACTTATTCTAACATTTTACCTCCATAGCACTTTGAAATAGATGCTATTTCAAAGTTCCCCTTCTAGGGGCATATCTATTTTTTATCTTCTGCTCAACTGGAAGTCATATGAAGTTATCAGTCTAAGAGAGAGTAAGGTCCTGAAAAACTCAATTCTATGTCATTAAGATCTAGATCATTAAGATCTTTAAGAGAATTTCTAAGAACTAGAATGCCAAAAACTTTCTATAGTTCACTAGCCAATACAGAGGAACATGGGAATTTCTCTACCAAAAGGAAAGGAAAATTTCTTTACTTCTCAACAGGAAACAAACCATTTAATGCTCTCAAACCATGATAATGGTAAATATTTGGAGTTATTTAGTAATTATGTAGAAAATGTTTGTTTGTTGGATTTATGGAACCCCTTTTGCATCAAGAACATTGCCATTTGCTACCTGTTTATACACATGCAAAATTATTGAGAAACAGCTATTGCTGAGGTAATGTCATGTGTAAACAAAAACTACAGAGGGTAGAAAGTATTCTAGATTTAAAAAAACCCAACAAACAAAACTCACAAAACCTCTCAGCCTTCACTAAATAGTCCTACCATTTTGTGAGAAGGGTCATTTTAAAGATTGCTTACAGAATAGAGGAGGAAAAGCTACATATATCCTGTTAGTTTCATTAGAGTTTGTGTCTCGCTGTCTCATGACTGATGCACTAAAGATTGTTGTACTGTTATTGTCTTTTACCATGGATGCTTTTAAAATTTCCAGCATCATCCACAGGAAACAAAATTGTGTGTCAGAGCAAAAAAAAACCAAATCCACTACTGTTGCATTTCCAACTACATCTTATCTGTTCTATCTAAGACACTAATAATTTTCTAAGGATGAGTTTATTAAGAGTCATTTGAAGAGGTAGACCCAAAGTACTTGGTTCTGTATATATGCATAGTATATGTTATTTTTTTAGATCTTCAAAATAAAAACATTAATGCAGTGATACAATATCTAAGAGGACAAAAATGGAAAATTCTTCTCTTGAGAAATTAAAGAAGTGCATTCTACTAAATTCCTCAGAAATATATATGATGATGGAATGTATGCAATAATATTTATGGAGTGTGTTATATACCTACATGCCATACATACATATCAGTCTTTTCCTTTGAACTTTTATTAGTTAATTACTATGAGAACTGAATTAATTTCATGTGTAGTCCAAAATAATTAAGGAAGAACATGGAAGGTTTTGAATGCCATATACATGCTACTACACAGTATCTACATTTTCATCTTCTTTTGTAAACATGATTTTATTAGCATTTCTTTTTATTACCCTCCTACAACTCTTTCAGCTTTCCCTCCTCTGGAAGATCTACAATGTATATGGAAGACTATTTAACTCAGTGTTGCTTTCACATTGTAACCAAAGACTAACCAGGGCAGTTTTTTTCAGAATGAGTTCTTTTATACATGATGCTATCTCGTAGATAGCACAGTCTTGGAAGATATTTCTTGGTGGTCTCATTCAGAGGCAATTCCAATAGAGCTAGCAAATTAATGTGGGGTAGAACTTTTCCCAAATCCTTCATCCATTACAGAACAATTTTTCAAAATATAGAGCACTTTGTAAGTCAAACAAAGTAGAATTATGGTTTAGTGAACTGCAGTCCTGAGTGTGTTATGGTTTATTTTTCTGGTAAAAAAATAAACTATTACTTTGACTAATAACTCTCATGGAATGCAGGAAAAGATTACTGTTAGGTATTCCTTGCCAAAAGAAATTGATATCATGATACTTTCAAAGCACACCAAAAGGACCTGAATTTACTGGTGCTTGAATAGATTTTTAGGCCTGGCATATGTCATTACTGTAAATCTTTCAAACATTTAGAGTAGAGAAGAATCAGTTTCATCTTACTTCTGGAAAAAGTTGCTGCTAATCCTCCTTACACTCTGGGCTTGATCCAGGGAGAATCTGTAATTCTCATTCAGCCAAGTAAAGCAAGAACCACAAGAACTCAACACCTTTCTGGCTGAATTCTTTTAGACTGACTATCCATATTTAAATATCAGTGTGCTACTCATTTGTATGTATTACAAATGGAGACTGAAGGAAATAAATTTATCATTTAGCGCACAAATCCCACCTTGTCCTGTCCCAAAAAGCTCATCAAAATTTTTCTTTGTATAAAATCTCTAAAGAAGACATTTTAGTATATACTTGTGCTGGTGGAACCTGTGAAGAGCTTTTGCTTGCTGATGGATCAACCCCTAGCAGATCACATTTTTAGGAAGATGATTTTCATCTTGAGTGAATATCTTGAAAAAATATGAAGTGAAAATTTCTTATGAAGAGTCTGGTTTATAATTATGTCTCCAATAAAATGTTATCCTTTTATAGCTCCACTTGTCCTGTTGTAACACAGAAAGCACTCAAGCACTATTGAAAATTGTTAGGGATATTTATTCACCTGCTTTAAACTTATTCAGGAATCAACAGATATTTGGAATGTTTTGGCCATTGTTTAAGTATCTGCACAATTGAATGATTGCAGGAAACTGCTTATGAATGCTGACAGCAAAAGGCAGAGGTCCTCCAGTGATGCTTGTATCCAAGAACAGCAGGACAGCATCAGAAACTATAGAGGTTTCATGTATAAAATATAAATTATGTAAAGATCAAACTGATTGGAAAAATGAAATAGTAAAGTGTTAACACATTGCTGCCACCCTGCAGGTTGTTCCTCTGAAGTATTACATGCACAGCTAAAACTAAGACCTACTTGACTCAAGACCTATGCTGGATTGAGGCCCAAAGTTATTCAAAGTAGGGTGTGAAATTTCTTTAGAATCACAGAATGCAAAGAAATATAAAGAATCATAATGACACCAGCAGTTTTCAGCTGTACAGATTGTACAGCTTGCATGGTCTGCTGTAAAGCTACATGAGCCAGGTTTTTTTCCAGAGAAACTAAGCATGAAGTTTCAAATAGTACTAGTAAAGCATAAAAGTAAAGATGCAATTGTCAGTTGTGTACTGAAAGATTCGAAGCAACTACAGTAAATATTTGTTGTCTTAAATCTCAAGTTTTGCACACCAGCTTTGTTACCATACTGTATTGATTGCCAAGGTTAAAACATGGCTGAATATTTGCACAGGAAAAATGTTGTCTTCCTTTGTTAGGACCAAACCTATATACTGATTACTATTGTTTGAAGAAACAGCAGTACAGTGCTTTAAATTGTAACCTTCATAAATACTTTTACTTAAATAGGAACCTCCAAATCCTAAAGCAAACAAAAACATGATTATATGTACAGCAATAATGCCCTTATCACAATGGGATAACAAACACAATGGTTAGCAACATTTGAATAGTGTAACAAGAGTGTTTATAATAAGATTATTAGAGACAAAATGCAATGGCCCTTTCACAGGCTGCTTTCTGAGCATACCAAACTGTTTGTCACTTAAGGACTTCAGAACAGTTTCTAGATAATTCTTCTAGTAAAGCTACTTTTGGGAGGTAAGCTTTTTATAAGCTTTAATAAAGCACATCTTTCAAACTAGCAATGGTAGTAGGGTTTAACATGGCTTGAGGAAAAAAATATGTTAGAGACAAGGACAGGAAAAGGTCTCTTTGTTCAACTAGACTTTTATTTAACATCATACCTCTCTGTACTTCAGTTCCCAGCTCCCACTCTTTGTAATAAGGTCCCATTTATTAATTTTTATTGCCCTTTTTCACAATTTGCACTTTACAAGTTCAAGGATTTGCTTCTTTTTTTTAATATGAACCTACATAATGTTACATTTTTGTATGCTTTCTTATGTTAACATCTTGCTAAATTTTACTACTGACTTAAAAGATGCTGGTGATGAGTTTCTGAAAATAGGAAATGCTTTATAAATGTAATTTGTTAATTGATCTACATGGTGAGATTACTGAAATGGCAAATAAAAAGTTTTGCTGAGGAAATTATCTCTTTCCTATATAGCTCATTTCTGATCTGAGAGACCCCAGTATTGCCACTGAGCATTTATTGAAGGTGTCAGGCATGATAAAGGTTTGACTAATTAATTATTGTAAGTGTACTTATTTCATCCTAGTAGTAATGTGCTCGAAGAGTTATAAGCAGTAGGGAGCAAGTAAATTTAAAAACTCTGTTGTTCAGATGCCTTTGCACATAAGTAAAGTTTTCCACTTTCACTGCAACATAAGATGTTCCAGATTCCACTGTCCATCCATCCATGCCCAAGGCAATCCATTTGCACTTTCCATAACAAACACTAAGTGTAGTATCAAAGGCTGAATTTTCTGAATCTCCACTGCAGCAATTTCTATCATGCCTTTATTGTGACAATACAATATGTTTGCTTTTAAAGATCACATTCCCATATGAATTATTTTCTTCTGTGTGAACATGGGACCAGACTTAACGCATTTCAAAGTGAGGGAAGATATATTCTGCTGGACACTGTAGAGCTGGTGGCCAAAAGGTCTCAAAATATGGTTTGAAATCTGAAGAAGAATGATAGCTGTCATTCCTGTACTGATATAAGAAGGCAACAGCTGAAGCTGCATAGTAAGAACAAGGAAAGGCAATAAAAAGTACCCAGTAATGTAAATTATTTCTGGATTTATTTTAATGACATGTTTGTTTTTGTTCTTTTTATTAAATGTCATAGGTTATGATTCTAGGATATGATATTTTAGGGTGCCATAGCAAAAATGATAAGCAAATGCTTAATAATGACAGAATAAGTAACAGAAAATACATTTCAAAAACATCCCATGAAAGAGAAAAAAGTTTGCTAGTAGAGTGTGACAAGGGTCATAACAAAATTTCCTTCATATTTCGATGAAATATTTCACTTCTGTTCCATTCTAAGTAAATGCCTGCCCAGTCAACACAAAATTTATTTCCCATCATTCAATAGGAATAAAAAAAAAACCCCAAACATCAAAAATCAATCATAAGCCACATTTTCAATTGCCTATGAGCATTCAAATAAATTAAGGTTAAGGAAGAGTATGTGCCCTATTTTGATGACAATTGCCGCACATGAATATAGTAGAAATTAACAAATGGATTTATTTGTGAAATTAATTACATTAATATGTTATTACATATTCTACAGGAGAAAATAATTCCTTATCATGAATACAGATGTGCAGCTGAGAGGCAGCTGAGGTAGCTAGAGTTATGTGTTATAGAAACAACATAACAGTTGAGGATTTTCTTTCTGATTAAATATTTTTCCTTGTATTTACAGCATGCCGTAATCCAATGTTCTATCAGTTCCATGTAGTTTTGTGGAATTATTTTAAACTCATAGAATATCTCATTATGCCACAATCTTGTTCTGTGCTTTAAGTCAATCTTAAAATTTAGAAATGCTTCTCTAATAACAGATTGTCACAATGCAATCATGATTAGCATTCAGTCCCACCCCAGTGACAGAGACTGTTCCTGTACAGAAAAGGAAGAAGGGATTAGAAATTACTAAAAAACTTTCTGTTTTCTACTCCTTTATCTTTCTCAGTCCTTGTAGAGAAAACACAGATAAACAAAAGTCCCAGCCAAATTAGCAAGCCCAAACCACAAATCAAGCCTTGTCTGCTAACATTTTGAAAATCATTTTCACCCAACAGTTTTTGGCTGAGTGTGCTAGTTCTGGTTCAGTTAAACTGACATTAAATCCCACCCTAATGGGTAGCAGGATTTTATTTTATTTTATTTTATTTTATTTTATTTTATTTTATTTTATTTTATTTTATTTTATTTTATTTTATTTTATTTTATTTTATTTTATTTTATTTTATTTTATTTTATTTTATTTTATTTTTATTTTACTTTGTATTTCTATTCGAAATTCAATAATGACATTTCAATAAAATATATTGCTCTTGAAAATTACATAAAATTAGTAGGAATTAAAACAAATCAAGTGTATAATATTACCATTTACACATATGAAGGAATATTTTCTTCCCAGTGCTTTAGGTTATCATTTTTAATTTATGTGTGCCATGAATTAAGTCGACCACTGAAAAGTTAGTGATACGTAGATTTTTGCCAACTTAGATCCATACTAGGTTGTATTCATTTTTTGCTGCTCCCTCTCATGGCTTGAATTTTAGTCCTCAAAAGCTTATTGTCACAGGAATTCTATAAATTCACATAAATTATTATGTAGGATGAACTGACTGAACAGTAAGACTGAGTTGACAGTGTTGAGTAAGATGGAAAAAATCCTGTATTGTTGCTTTAATATCACATTGTTATCATTAGCTGCTTGCATCAACATCCTTGGCTTTTCCCTGCTTTTTGGGGGTATGTAGTTACTGCCTCAAAACATAAGCTTTTCATAGCTTTCAAAACCAGAATATTTTACATTAACTCTGTCCTACATAGGCCCTCTGTTCTACAGATTTTTCTATTTTATATATAAACTATTTATGTGTAGCAATTTATATGTATGTTTATACAGTACCAAAAGCAGCAGAAGCTTGATCTGCAAGAGTAAAGTCACTGAGTGTTATGCCAGTCATGAAAACTTTGCTTTGGCTGAGGTCAGACTAACAGAAGGGATGTTGTGGATGGATCATACTTTGTGGAAGGATTTCCTCTTGGATATGCAAAAGAGTGCCAGCAACTGTTTTGATCTCTCAAAACATATCAGGATACTGTATGGCTGCTCCTACCTCACGTGCTCATGCCAGACTGGACTCTTCTGGCACACTGGTCACACCTCATCCCAAAGACAGATGGAGAAAGGCCAGAGATTTTCTCCGTGCCCTGCCTACCTCACTCTGTGGGTGAAACCAGTAAAGCATAAGCTGCCCCAGAATTTTATATTTTAATAAAATGTTGAATAGGCTGGAAAGGACAACATTTAGAAAGTATGGGTTCAATAACAACCCTTCACTCAGTACTTGCACTGGCGCTCATTTGTGGTGTGGCATGAAAATAAGCTGAAACAAGGAAACACCCATCAAGTCGTGTGGTGACATCATAGTATTTGAACTTGTATCCTGCCCCCAGAAGAGATACCACAATGTTTTTGCAATTCTGTGAAATGAAGCTCATGAACTACAGAATTTAATGCAAAACATTCCAACTGGTTCTGCTTCTGAAGCGCATTTTTGGCGAGGAACAATTTGGACTGTCAGTTTGTGCTAATACACAGTATATAGTTTGAATTTGCCTGAATTTGAAATTAAAGACTGCCTTCTTGCCTCATATTGTGTATGTGCTGACATGCCAAAGTTAGGGCTCCACATTTCCTGGGAAGAAAGTTTTTTTTAATAGATTCTTTTTTTCTGTTAAATTCTCAAGTTATAGTTTAGTTGTGCTGACCTTTTTGGGGTGTCTCTCTTGTCCCTGTAGCAAGTTAGAAGAATAACAGGTGAAAACATTTCTTTCACAGACTCCATGGTGATGAGATTAAAGAGGGAATTTAATGGACCCTCTTTACGGAGACATAAATAAAGTTTTTTGCACAAATATCAATGTTCATTTTTATAATCGTGGAAAACAGGTTAACAGTCAATTTTGAAGCAATTTCAACTCATAGTTCAGTAAGGCATTGTAGGATATTTAGATCTTGTGGTTTGATATTTAATTTTCTCCATGAAAAAGTATAATAAAATGATAAATATATTTTTGCTAAAAACTGGAGCACAAATATGTCTTTTAAATTAGAAAATGAAGGTGTTTGGTAACCAGTAATCATCATAGATTAGCAATTAGTAAGATGGCAACAGGGTTGTACTCTCTCCTCTGTCTTTGCTTGTTCTACCAAGAGAATTAAATTCAAGCTTTGCCTTGTAATTTCAACTCAGACCTCCCCTCTAGGCATCAATCCCTGGTCAGCTTTATCAACAATATCAAAACTCTGACAGTTTGAAGCTTGCATCTAAAAAATACACAGCAAGTGGAGGTTTTTTAAACCATTGACTTTCAAAACAGCTCTGCCTCTTGCATACAATCTTGATAAAGGAACTTTCTGATGAGGAATTTGCTAGCAGGAGATTTGATAGCGAAGTTGTCTTTTCAAAGGAAAATTATGGTCATCTTCAGTTTGTATCAGAATGCTATCATCTGAAACAAAATATGTAAGTGAATAGTGAAAGTTTATTCTTTAGGAATAGTGCAGTGCTCAAGAATATCTCTGATGTGCTCCAAATATGTCATTCAAGACTTGAGTCCACTAGTGGGCTCAAAAAGTAAACATAGCTGTCTGTGGGAATTCAAAGCTGCCACTGGCTGATTTAGTCTGCTGATGTAATTGTTTTTCATTATCCTGCTAAACTACCTACATCCTTTAATATCATCTCTAGAGGTCCGAATTAATTTAGCAGTTAGTAGGCAAAATGAGAGACATAACCTATTGCCATGAAATTACTATTTATGATGATTGTAACTGATCTGGAGTTTGTTAAACCCATGGTAAAGCCATGGTACAGTTTCTGAATTGTCAGATTTCCCCTACATTTGAAAAGAATTTGTACATGTATCAGTGTTGGTTTCCTGAAAATTTCTGACTGCCAGTGAACTGATTCGAACAATGAAAAGTCAAATCATCATGCCTTCTTCCAACTACTCATTGCTCTCTTGCAGACCACAAGAAGACCAAAGTTGTCAAAAGAAGACTATTTGCCTGGTGATTTACAACTTTACTGGATCCCTTTTTTCCTGTATGGAAATTTTCATAAGTGGTTTGGCAAACGCCTTTAAAATAACTGTGGTATTTGGCAGAAAAAGGCTGCAGAACTTGGGCCTGCTGTTTCCATTTTAGTTCAACAGTGAGACTCCTCTTACTGATATGAACCAAGTACAGAATTCACAGTCCAAAGACATAAGTTATTAGAAACAAGTTGAGTAAAAAGGAGACATGTGGCTCAACCCACAGAAATTCATTAGACAATGGTTTTCGAATGCCTGTTCCAAACAATTTGTCAAATCAACTGCTCATTATAGTGCAGCCTGATATTGACTGTGTATGCATATAAATTTACATATCAGTAGCTATAAAAGTGTTTATATTTATCATACAATACTGCTCATTAGAGATAGTGGAGCATGTGAACACACATGTTAGTAATTTATACCCACAAAAATCATTCAGTTGTTCGCATTGCAGAGGTCTGTGTATTATTAGGATGAATCCAAATATACACACTTACTTTATCACTTTTGAAAGGGCAGACAAAGGTCATAAGTGACAACTTCCTGAGTTTTATTTTCTTTTAATTTCATCATATGTCACCAGAAAACACTGAAACTCAAAGCTTTCAAGTGAAAGGCTAATTTCACTGCTATTTCTGACTCATTAACACTTAAAATTGCGTATAAGAGGTGAAGTGACATTTTTTCATACAGATGCAATCACACGTTGTCCGTATAGGACTGACTTCCAAAACACCCAGGTTGGACTCCAGTGTTTATGGAGCAGTGTCT
Organism: Muscicapa striata striata; assembly: GCA_030060385.1. Classification (NCBI taxonomy): domain Eukaryota; kingdom Metazoa; phylum Chordata; class Aves; order Passeriformes; family Muscicapidae; genus Muscicapa; species Muscicapa striata. The sequence goes on along the minus strand of JAREIS010000487.1, from coordinate 90,429 downwards.
CCCCAACCAGACTGTGATCTGTTGGCCCCAGAGAATTCTCCAGGCACCCACTCTAACAGGGTGTTTCAGAAGGTGTATAGGTGGAACCATGAGTAAGAAATGAGTCAGGGGAAGCACTGGACCTAGAAACAGCATGAATGGACTCATAATTGATGGTGATCTCTGCAACTAACCACCAACTTCCAGGATCCTTGGGGGATTTCTCTGAGACACAGGGCCAGCTCAGACTGTGTGTTTCATTCACAAGAGCTAGTTCCATGCCTAGAAGTAAAGACTCATACTAGTAAATACATAGAACAGCAGAAAAGTTAATCTTCAGAATTAATGCATGGCATTCATCTGCACCAGGTCCACTGAAAATAACGAATGCTACTTTCACTCGGGTGCATGGAAATATCTTTATTACATGTATTATAAAGAGTGCATGGAAAGCCTCATGGTGATTTCAGAACAGTAATTACTAATGTTTGATATGTAGAGATCCTTAGCTACACTTTTTGGTTTTGCATGATTAATATCTTGATTTAGCTATGTGAAAGGCATCGCTTGCAGTATCCTATGGAGACAATTTGAAAGCACAATGAGCTGGGAGGACATTTTTTTATGGAGGGAAATTATGCAAAAGTAATTTAAGCTCAGAGTTTAGTGTCGTAAAATGACAAAAAAAAAAGCTCTTTACTCAAGGAAACAAACAAAAAAATCTTACAGCTTGTCTGTGAGACAAGGCTACAGAGGCACTGTGGTATGAATCATCAGGGCATCATATTCAGGCAAACTGTCAGCATTGGTAGAGGTCCTGCAACCTTTCTTAGGAAGAGGTTGAAGAAAAGGATTTTGTACCATTTGCCATTGTACTGAACAAGAATTTGCCTGGAAGCCTTGCTTGACAGATTGGCCCCTATTCCCACTATGATTTGTGCTACTGTGAAACAAGAGTGTTTAATGCATGGGCTGTAATGTAGTGACAGGCTAGCTTCAGTTCTTCTGAAAAATGATACAGAGATGAAAGGACGGGCTCTGCTCTACCTTTCATGCTTTTCATATTTGCATTTGGAGTGTACACAGGCGGGACCCCAGACAGAACTGACAGACAATTAAAAGGCCACTCAATACAAGCAAGTATATCTGTGTGACACATGACCTCTGTGAGCACATGATATCAGAGGGCATAAAACAACCTCTTGCTATCAACCTGAAGTCAAAGGAGAATTATATTAAGCCCTGCCAAGAGGTTAACTTCTCTGCAGCAGGAGCTTTGTTCTGACTGTGTCTTTCTTATCAAAACTTTGGGATTCCTTTCTCCTAAGCGAACTTAATCTTTCAGATTTGGGTCACAAGGTATAACAAGTAACACAAAGAGGTAAACACTATGAAATTCTAAGGGGCAAGTAGGACATATTTTTTAGTATTTAGTTAAAGGAAATACTGCCTTATGTGAACTCTAAGAATGCAAGCATGGTGGATGCAATTTGTCCTTTGAAAAAGCTGCTTAGAAAAGTAGTAAAATAAAAGATCCTTGTAGATTTGTATACCTCATAACTGGAAAAAAAAACCCAACAACAATATGTTTATTTTAAATAGATTATGTTGTGTAGGAGTTTGATTTAATGAAACAGATTTTAGAAATGTTCTCATTTTTACCTGCTCATCTTGCCTTATACTTTCTAGTGGAAACCCTACAGTATGCATTGTTATTGTTGTATGTGAAAAATTTGAAATTTTAAAAAGTCATTGTTACATTTATTTTGGCAAAATGAGAGTTTCTGAAACAATGAAATTACACAGTTAATTTCCACCAGATGTTGAATATCCTATATTTTGTTTTCGTTTTTTCCCCCCTTTTTGAGAATTGGGCTATGTGATATACAGGAATATCAACCAATTCTGTATGGCACTTTGTTGTCGGCTTGCTAGCACATTTATGTTGCATAACGGGTGTTGCAGAGTAACATTTACCATGTTCTATGCCAAATTCATTCTTAAATATTTGCAGCATCATAAAACCGGTAGAAATTAATGTTTAAGTTCAAATATGTTTTCTTTGATGGTCTGTTGCAAGGATGATTTTAAGCAAACTTTCAAAACAAACTTTCTAGGTATTTAAGATGCACAAATATGAATATAGAAAAAGTAGTGAGAGTGATTAAACACATGGTCAATATTCTGGTTTTGACTTGACTTGAACTGAACTAGGAGATAAAATGCTTTAAATGTTATCAATACTTTTGTGTTAAAGAGAAGAAAACATCTTGTATATCTGTGTCCATTGGATTTAATTCCAGTGAGTTTTTTTCCTTCTTGAACATGCAATCCAAGCAGAAAACAGGATGCTTGAATAATTGGCGTGCTTCTGATGTTTGATGGCTCCCATAATTTCCAAATTGGATGCTGTAGGGCCACATTCAATTTGTATGAAGATGACTTGCTACAAAATTGTGAAGGGAAAATTTTCCAGAGCTTCAGTTTATGTTGTTAATTTTTTTGAAATCTTTTGTTATTCTTATTCTTCATTCATTTTATGGTTTCATTTGAATCTATGAAAAACTTTGTTAAAAAAGCAAATAGGAAGGGGAAAAAAGAAATGGATTGGTATTTTGATATCCAAATATGAGAGCATAACAATGGAAAAAATATTTTTTTTACAAATGCTACGGTTTTAATTTTCAAAAACAGTTAAATAAATTAATGCTGAATGACAATTATTTCACACCTGTCAAAGATTATTTGCCACATTTTCCCTCTCCTCCTTCTCTGAGCATCTCCCATTTCCATACTAGGTGCAGGGTGACAATGTAACTGGGAGAGCAGCAAGTGAGAGAAAGACTGAAATGGAACAAGGATTACAAAATGTGTATCTGTTAGGGGAGGGTTGGACCTGCAAATGTGATCAAAAGACAGGCTTGAATCTGAGATGAGTCCCTGCTAAATTGCATTTCACTGCTTTGGCGACTACAGGTTTGTCCCTTTCCTTCTCCTGGGAATGAGCATACCATCTTCTATTGCCTTTTCTAAATTTCTGCCTCTAAAATACCTGGAAAGTATCTGGCTGGAATGCTAAAATTGGATAGGTTGTTTACAATTTCTAGTTACTGTTGACAGTTCTGTTGTGTTAATAATCATCATTCAGTAAAAAAATGTGACGTCTCGAAAATGGTGAGCCATGGGAAGCTGCATCCAGAGACTGCCTTCAAAAGAAATGTTAACAAAGGAGCAGACAATACTTCAGAGCATTTCTGGCATTTTTTTAAAGCATTGGGGATTAGTCTTTAGAAATTTACTAAACTAATTGTAATAATTAATGTTTCATTCTGTGTCTTCAATCTACCTTAATTTCAGAAAATAAGGGAAGTTAGAGTGTTGTTTTGGCAGAAAGGTACGAAAAGGCAACTATTAATGTTATTTTAAGATTTTAAGGTCAGACGGGGAAAGCAGGAGCAAACGTTAATATCAAAAATGAACTTATTTGGAAACAAAGAGAAAACATAATGAGGAGGCCTATTGATTAGAAAGAGCAGGGAGGACTTGTTCCAACAGCCTTGCCTCTACAAACCTAGGCTTCATGAAACTTACCTCTACACTGGGATGAAATCATCACCTGGAAACTGGAAATTTTTTACTTAATGCTCACCTAAGTACCATTTCATCATTTGTAGTGATATGCTTGACCATGTAGACACAGTTTCCCTAATTTGCTTTGAATGCTTCATTGTGACTGGCAGAGGCATGCTAATTACAGTGGCAGTAACTTAAGAGAGGAACCCTTTATGTAGAATTAATAAAGAAGATAACAAAAACAGAATTCACAGTGTTGTTAGCTTCCTTGCTCTACTGAGGAATCTAAGACATAGCTCAAAGTACTGGCCCTTTCTTGGCCTAGAGTATTCCAAAATTTATCTGAGAGGAAATCTATGGGGGATCATTAAGAGAGGTGAGCAAAACTAGTAGAAACATTAAGGCACTTTAAAGCTTATATGGGAATTTTTACTTGGTGAAATTACTTACATACATCCACCTGGAAATTCCTCAGGGAATTTTACCAACTTTTTTCCTCTTTTTCCCTTCAATTGAAATCAAGATCAATTCACAAAGCCGTCTAGTACTTGACACAACAAACAAATGTGTTGACATGATTAGCAGTGTTTAGAACACCAGCTCTCAAAAGTAAGAGAGACTACAGGCTGTAACATTAGTCTATCTAGCCATCAAGTCAGAGTCTTTTTCTTACCTTTCTGAGACAGAGAGACTCTTAAATTGAATAATTGTCATTTTCCATCTTTCAGTGAGGCCAGAAATCACTAAAGATCTCATTTGAACTTTCTGTTCTAGTTCTCAAGCAAATTTACGATAGAGGTCAGTCCTTTAGCATGATTTCTTGAGGGAATTTTTCATCAAAACAGATGGGGTATTTTCCCCATTGTAGTTTAAACTATCTTCCATCAATTTTTCTTCTAATTTCACTCATCTTATTATGACCTTCATAGGAAAAAAGAACAGTACAGCCATGCCTTTTCTCTGAGTATTGTGCTTCTCAGTATATTATGTAGTTAATATTGATTATAAATCACAGTGAACTCAATGAATGCCTTCCTAGTCCTGTACTGCCCCATGACAGGCAGTCTCATGCTTTCATCCATGCTTGGAAATACTACTATTTTTTATATTTCTTCTACTGAAAGATTGTGAGTTCATTGTATTTTTACAGATAGAGCACACTCAGAAATATCTCAGACAATCTATCAAAGCACAAGATTATGAAAAATTATTTTCTTCTAACTAAAATGAGATCAATAAATGCACATTAACCTAATTATCCTAACGATTGAGCTTAGCAAGTAAATAGGATCTGACATCTGTAATGAAAAACAAAGATAGTGATACATGACAGAGAGCAAAAGAGTATATTGAAAGAAGCTTATGTGTTTTAAATAACTTTTCTGTACAAGTTTTGAGCTTATGGACAGGAACATCTGGAGGGTCTGGAGACTGACAGTCAGTTTGAAAGAAGCATGGCTGTGGCAAAAGCAGGCATATTGTCAGCCCTGCTTTCTTGCCAAGAACTTGAAAAAATCATCTCTCAGCTTGAAAGAATGGATATTTGACATGTGTTTGTTGGCTTGGTTTTTTTGGTGCAATGTTGTCAGAGACTACCAGATAAGGTATGCAGTTCCACTCAGAACAAAACAGTGATTGTGGAGCTGTAACCACCACTTAAATGAAAATCTAAATTCTTTGTTTGTCTCAGCCAGGCTGAGACAAAACTGAATCTTAGTTTTAGAACACAAAGGTTTGATCTAACAAGATCATTTTCTGGTGTTATGCCTGTTCTAGTTTTGTCTTGGGGTGACTTTATGGTGTTTCCTCCCAAATATGCGTTATACCAGGACAAGTTTTCATTTGTTTTTTTTGCTCTGAAATGAGACCTAGCTTCCTCCCCCACCATTTTTTGTCTTTTCCGTGACTATGCACAGCAAAAAGTTTTCCCATTCCATTTTTATCTAAAAAACACTGTGCAGATGCATATAAATTATAATATATGTGGCAAAATCAAAGTAGTGTGTTTTTGACTTTTAAGTAAAAAAATTCTGAATGGATTTTTGAGTGTCAACAGTTGATATCTTCTTAAGAAAAAAAGAAAAAAGAAAGGGTTTTCTTACTAGAATAAATTACATTCTTCTGTATTCCAAGCCCTTCATAGTATGCACGACTTTCTGAGTCATTGAAAAATATGTTCTTGTGAGGCATACTTTGTGAAATTATTAGGTTTCAATCTTAAATTTATATGAGAGACAAAATTTTTGAGAACAATTTCTCAAAACTGGCTAGCTTAGACATATCACATTAGTGCACATTACATGGCAATAAAATGGAACTGAATATTATTGGTAACAGCCTATGGTTTTTCTAATGACAACTACAGTGGAGTCAACTTTATGTAGTGCATTTTTAGATAAAGTAACAGACCAAATAAATGGAAAAATATAGACTGGTAGTTTATATATTTTACCCTTTCGTTATCATTTATTAAGAATTTTGGGTATCAGGAAGAATTGCATGCCAGTTTTGTTTGCAATCCATGTAATTTGTTATGAAAATACATATGGTACACTGTCTTAATATCTCAAATATATAATATTCAGCAATTATTCTGGAAGTTTGATAAAGTATGTACTCATTGACTTGACCAAAACTGGCTTCTCTGTTTTTTCATTTTTCCATTGTGGTAGATGAAACAATATATATTTTGTCTACAAGGAACGAGGAGAATTTTTCCTTTAGTAACAAGCAGGAGTAAAGACAAAGTTCATATTATTTGTCTTTGTTCAGCAGTCGTTGCATTTTTCAGATGAATTTGTATGTAGTGCCACAGAATATGTTGTTCTTTCTTTCCTAATTAAAACACAGCAAGTTAGGACTATGTCTACCAAATTTACATGTTGACAATGTGTCAGTTTGTAAATAAATATTTTTAGGAACAAGAGAGGTGAAACATTCAATTAGTGGACTGACTCCTCAGCTGTTACAAGGGAGAATAAATTTTTGTTACTTCATATTCTCTCAAAGTCTGGCACAGTCATCTGAGCAGAAAAGGAGGAATACTTGAATTTCAATTTGGTATTAATGATAAATTAAATTTTGAAAGGTCAGATCTTTGTCATTTATGATGGTTCAATGAGTCAGCAATATTGTGCACTGAGAATGGGTTGACAGGCCTGATGGTATCTCAGTGGAGACAGAAGTGCAGAATTGCCTCCTAAAAAATTTGCAGGTGAAACACGTGACTCAGTCATTCTGGTAAGTGAAAAGTGGATCTCCTGCATTGGGCATAACTGGCCAGGTTTGGGTGGGTAACAGGGGTGGTTTTGGTGCCAGTCATGGATGGCTCCAGGTGGCTCAGCAGTGGATGGAAGCGACCCATCTGATGCCAAAACTTTACCTTGTGTGAGGATTGTGAGACACCTCTGCTTAGACACATTTGGGTGAGAGCAGTGGCTGCTGCACACAGGAGACCCAGGAACAAACGTATGAGGAAACACAAAAGGTAAAATGATAGGAGGAAGGTGAGAATGTGTGTGAGGACACAGAAAAGGAGGTGGGAAAATGGGAGGATGCACAAAAAGGGCTGGTTTGAAGAGAAATGTGAAGAGGTGCATTTAGAGAAACAAAATGGATGAGTCATTGTGGGGAACAGTCCTGGAGATGTACTCTTAGGATACACTCTTAGGAGCTCTGGGAAAGAGTAGGGCCCTCTAAGGGGTATTGGAAGACCCCCCTCTAAGGGGATATTGGGGACTGCAGCCTATGGAGGAGAGCCCAAGACGAGACTTCTTTGCCCACAATGATCTCCAGGCACATGAAGGACTATTAGGGAAATATGAATATTTTTTCCTCATAGTAAAATATGAACTGAACTAATTCACCCAGAACTATAATGATTTGGGAGTATATTAAATGGTCTTTAAATACCTGCTTTTGTGAAGGATGAGATTAAGGTGGTGTTGTGTGGCATGTTCCAGTCCTCCAAGATTATAAATAAGCAATAACAAGAAATAATTCTAGTAAGATTAGAAATAAGCAGTTTTCATTGTAGCAACATAAACCATATCTTTTCCTTCTCTGTGGAAATTAGGTGGAAATACCTAATAGAGACAGTAAATATTACCTGTTCTGTGAAAAGGTACATTCTCTCAGTGGAAAATTCGTGTTTGGGGTTTTTAAAAAAAAAAACATTATTTGGCCCATGGATTGTTTTTAGAATATTGAGCGGTTGACATAATTGAAAGAAATCCCTGGGGGAATACTTCAGGTGAAGACTGGTTTTGGTGAAATTTTGCTGATTGCTGAAATTTTTTTCCCTTTGTTTTGAAATGGTGAATGCTTCATTGCTCTTCAGTGTGCCAATATATTATTGTGTCAATAAAAAAAAGTGAGTCCTTTGGGGTTGGAAATATTTTCATCTATACAATAACATATCTATGTTTTTCTAAAGAGAGGGAGTTGAAAAAAAAATTGAAAAAAAAGTTGGAAATTGTTAAAGAAGTGGAAGAGCTTATGCAATTGTTTCACAAATCAAAATTTCAGTTAAGAAATATGCTTTCTCATTTTGGAATGAGAATTTTTGTAATTTTTTTTCTAGCTCGGGCAAACCAACAAAAAATTCTCAGTGTTGCTTTTTAATTATCTGATTTTTGATGGTTGAATGGATGTAGAATTGCATTTGCTATAGACACACTGTTGTTTTTTCTTCCTTAAGAGACTTGATTATCTAGTGCTTCTATCTCAAAATCAAACCTAAGGGAAATGACAGATACAGACCAGTTGTTCTACTGTTCTATAGATGCTATGATTAAGAATAATTTCTAGATGTTCATTTTCTGAAGAGCTACTGCACATTTTGAGCATTACAGAGATCTAATCTCAGTTTCTGTCAATGTTCATATCTGAGGAACCATTTCTTTGAATGAAATTTTTGTTTAACTTCTTTCCTAGACAGACACCAGTAGCATCTCTTAACAGCTTTTTATCATCATTATGTGTGTAGAACCGATCTGAAATTTATAAATTAAGGATTATCATATCTAAAAATACAGAGAGATGTATTTAACTGAACAGAGTTGACTGTAAAGTTTGTATGATGTAAAGATGGGTACAGAACACTTGTCACTTATGATTTGTGCTCAGTTTTGGACCCTTCATTACAGGAGGGACATTGAGGTGCTGGGCTATGTTCAAAGGAGGGCAAAGGAGCTGGTATCTGGCTGAGCACAGTGTTAAGTCTGGTGTAAAGAAGACTGAGGGGGACCTTATCTCTCTCTGCGAGGGACACTGTAGTGAGGTTGGGCTCAGTCTCTTATCCCAAGTAGCAAGCACTAGGACAAGGAAAAATGGCCTCATCTTGCCTCAGAAAAGGTTTAGAATGACTATTAGGAAAGACTTTTTCACCAAAGTGTCAACCACTGGAAAAGGCTGACCAGGGAAATGTCTGAGTCACCATCCCTGGAGGTATTTGGAAGATGTGCAGATAGGACAGTGAGGGACATAATCTGGTCTTGAGGTTGGCATTGCTGAATTAATGGATGACTTGAAGATCTTAATGGTCATTTTAGCCTATATGGTTCTATGTGCTAGTGTTTATCTATTTGTGTGTTGGGCAGTGCTAACAAGAGAAAAAATAAATAGGAATGAAGCACATAATTTTAATTAAAAATTTTTATGCTTGATATTAATCTATTAATTCCATCCATAACTTCAAATTTCAGTTTTTTTCATCCTCTAAATTTCTCTTATTTTCTGACTTGCTTTTCTTTGATTTGTTTTCCTCCTTATTACGTGACAAATTTGTCACATCAAACACACTTTTAACATTACAATACATAGTTTTCTGTGTTTGCTGGGGTGTTAGTGCTGGACAGAACACAGACTTTATTCCTATGGTTGGTGAAAGAACCTGGGAAAATGAGAGTTTCACTGTAAAACTTCATGGTAACTGATGACAAGTCTTTACTCCTTTTAACTCCTCTCGTGACTAATTAAACAAACGCTAGAATTCAATCTTCAAAAGTATCAAATATGTGCAGCTTCATTTGTCTTGCACTAATAAGGAAATATTGTGCAAAGCAACTTTAAAAATAAATAGATCTGATGCATGTTTGGGCTTTCTTCAGGAAACTGCTGATTAATTATGATACAGGTTGTTGATTAACTTTGCTTCTCTAGAGGAGTCAGACCTTGAGAAGTGTAATTGTGGTGCATAGAACATATGAAAGTTTTAATCTTTCTCTCACAGTCCCTCAGACAAAATGATTGCTATTTGCAGCTGCCATTTATACACAGGATTTGCAAACAAAGTCAAAACAAATTACTACACGTTTTAAACTACCATGCAACAAGCCCGGCAGCAACCACATATATAGTAAAACTCATCAGAATACTTATTAAGTTTTTCTGACAATATTATTAGAGGGATTTGGCACTAAAAGATGTCTGTTGACCTCCTTGAAGTCTGTAGCTTACAAGGGCAATGAAATTCTGACCATAATCTGGGGGCTGTAGACAGTGGCATTAAAACAGTGCTTACTTCTCTCAAAGGGACAGTGAATCTCAAAGGGAAAATAGAATCACTGTATAATATTTTCAAGACACTTTGAGATCCTCACACAAAAATAACATAGCTGTTCAAAGGTTTTTGTGTTGTTGTTGGGGTTTTTTTGTTGTTTTGGTTTTTTTTGTTTGTTGGTTTTGTTTTTTCCCCAGTAGGGAATGTTTGTGATTTTGGTCTATTATGGTCTTGTATGTTTCCAGAAGTCAATTAGATCCCAGTATGTATTTCCTGAGAAAATGTTTTAAATGAGTAGAAAAAACAAAGTAAACTTGATTACCTGTCTATAAAACAGGCATTTCTGTCCTCGGTGATGATATCATACTGTAGCTGTGGTGTCATAAGCACTAATGAAGAAAAAATCTGGAGTACAGGTTGTCAAGAAATCTATAGAAACCAATTAAGTGGAGTTTGTCAAACTAAAGAGGCCCTAACCTACAGGGAGAGCTAATAGTTTTATTTCAAAGACAAAGTTACAGCTCAGTGTAGGGCCTCTGCAGACCATCTAGTTCTTGTTGAAATAACCTACTTATAAAATGCCAAGATTTGTTTTGTTTCTCTTTTTAGTTTTGTTTCACTAATATTTTATTTTAGTTAAAATTTTGCTTGGCTAACATGACAATGTGTGTGTGTGTGCGTGTTTAATTTCTCCAGCACTGTAGATATAAACTTTCTCCTAGCTAATATCACAAAATGTAACAAGGAGTTAAGTTGGAGTCGCGAAGTCTGCAGTTCGTAACTTGACATCCTGTCTTTGCAGAGTCCACTCTGCAGCTGACACAAAGCTCTATTTAATGTGCTGCCAATCACTTCTAGTCAAGTACAGTACCGTAAATCCTCGAGTACTCTTTCAAAATGATTTTGTTTATATCTTTTTCCATTTAATCTGTTTTTCTCTCACCATACAGTGACGCGTTAATCCAAGCAGAATTGCCGGTATTGGCTCCAGGAAAAAAGTTATCCTTTAAATGGCTTTCATCTTCTCTGATAGACTTCTAGGAAGAAACTAGCTTGCTAAGGTATGAGAGAGAGGCTATGAAGTCTCTATGTAAGCTCCAAATAATCAGAAATGTACTGTTAAATATATATTACTGGTGCAGATTTGAAAGACAGAAGTTCACAGGTAGTTATAGAAGAGTTTAGCTATGGCTAATAACATGAGTAACTCGAATGCACTTGATTATTCCCCTGACACCTTAAGTGAGCATTTTCTTAGGCCTCCTCAATTGTCCCTTGCTTGGTCAGCTTTGCACCCTCATGGGCTGTTCACTTGATTCAGTCTTGATCCACACCAGCTTTCCTGGTTTTTTTCCTACCATTTTGTGACACTCCCATACCACCTTTTATATTATCCTTTTCTCAATCTATCCTGTTTAACTCTTCTGTGCCTTCTTACATTCTCTCAGATTCCTTCCTTCTGCTCTCTCTTCCTCTTTTTAATTTTTTTTTCCCAGTGATAATAAGAAGACTTGTCTGCACTTCATGCCGCTCCTGCTTTCTGCAGGTCTGTCCCAGCATCACCAGCTGCAGTGGCTGCAAGTGAGGCTCCTGCTCTCAGCAAGAAGCAAATGCCTACATTTACCAGAATTATGCTGACTTTTTTCACCTTGTAATTGACCCCCTGCTCCTCAGATCTGTATTCATCTCAGCTGAACAAATCTTATCCAGGTCAACACAGACAAACTGAGCTGCCTGCCATGATGCCATTCTTCAAACCCTTTTATTTTTTCTGCTTCTCTTTTTTTTCTCACAGTATCCTGTTTTATCTCCTTTCTCTCTCCCACTAGTTCCAATACATCCACTCTAATCTCCTCCCTCTTTCCTGATGGCCTTTTGCAGTACAGAACCACACAGAGAATTACTGTTCAACAAAACCAGTACTATTCAGCAAAATGGTTCTGTTTTTCCTATCATAGGAAAAAGTCTGCTTGACTCTGCTTTATTCTACAAAATTTAACCTTATTTTTATCAGTGTGGTCACTGAGATTAATGTTTTCTATTGCTGTTCAGTACTAATTTCTAATCATATTCTATGTTTTTTTAAACCTACTCTGTATGGTCAATGCAAATGAAATTACTATCATTTAATTCCTTCAGATACCTTCTGAACCCAAAATTCTGCTAAGTATGTATTCAATGATTTGTCTTACCTTGATGAAGCTAGTTATTTTCTTCTTCTTGCAAGCAGGACTTCTCTCGATTTCATGTTTATTTTGGTTTTCCTATTTCCTTTTTGACTGGTCTTTGACTGAATAGTCTCTATCACCCTCTACAATTTTCTGAGGGTGCTGCAAAACTAAGTTTCTATCTCCTTTTTCCATAACATTAATGGTATCTGGGGCAAGGACTGCCCCCTCTCTGTGATGAGAGTGGCACAGAAGTCTGACTTTCTGTGAGTTGCAGTCCAGTGAGGAAGGGGAACGATGGAGAAGTATCAGATGTGGGAGATAATCTGAATGTCAGCTTGAATTCTTATATCACTGTTTTTACATGCAGACTCTTAATCAAGAGCAACCATGCAACATGTTTGGAAAGCAAAACATTACTTGTTTCCTTTTGACTGAAGAAAATACTGGGCTACCTCGTCAAGAATTCTCATCTATTATCACCTGCCAGCTCTAGGTCAACCTGCCTAGGGATTTAAATATAAAAGTTTGCTTCCTTCTACAATTATCCTTAAACTTTTTCACCAAACTTTTTTCCCTCTGCAGCAGGACAGAACTGCACCTATGCTATGGGAGAAGTGCACTTATGTCACCTGAGATGCACACTGCAGTCAGTGCTGGATTGCATGGGGACAAAATCCTGAGAAGACTTCTGGTAATTCTCACAAACACAGAAGACCTGTTCTCAATAGATACCTCTTCATGTATGCATCCAAGAATTCTCAAAAATATTTTAGTCAGAAATTGTAGGATAAATGAATCAAGACACACAAAGGTTCATGTGTAGGACCAGGAGTGTCAAGCTCACAGTGGAGTTTCTCCATCCTTTATAATGGGCACAGGCAATGTCACGATGACAGCCATGATTTTCATCTCTATTATTATCTTCAATTTAATCAAGTCTCTAGATACAAATTGTTGTGAAAAATATAACTATGTTTGGCTGACTTCCTGTGATACACAATTTCCTGAGCATTCATAATTCTCCAGTCCTTTCTATTAGCTGAATATTGCATGCATGCACTGCTGCAGTAGCTTTTTTTATGGTTCTCAGATATGTCATTAGTTGACATTCATCCAGACTTCACCTGTGGAAATTTCTACTACGTCCATCATACAAAAAATGTTAATTTGATAAATATATTCAACATTGGAGGATTCTTTTAATTTTCAAACTATAGACTATCACTACTGCTTCTATAATTTCATGTGAATTTACAGACATTTAACAATTGTCTTTAACTGGAAAAGTCTTCACCAGATGCTTTTAAAATTTAAAAATAATAATGTTCATACTCCTTACTCTGCTAGTCTTCATAATCCTCTTCAAGCAATTCAATATCCCTACAGTCTCAATAGAAATCAGAATACTTAGATTTCTCAGAAAACTATATTTTGCACAATGCCTATGAAGGACTTAAAAATGTTGTCTCATTATTTTCTTATGAAATGTCATCTGTGTGTTTCTACACATTCTCTCATACAGTAGTGGGTCCATAAATTCCCTGGGACATGACCTGTCTTCTTGGTTTGTGTTTTAAAATGTCTGACCGTAAGAATGCAGGCAATGGATAACACACATATAGTAATAATCATGCCAACAGCAAAAGCACTAATAATGTCACCTCTAGCTTGGTGGTTTCGGAATTACTTCTAGATCATGTTGCTAATTTTGCTGCTGCAACAAGAATAGAGCAAGAGTTGCTGAAGACACATATAAACAGAAATAGGAGTTTTGCAGCTTGAACCTGTACTTTGGGTGTTTCTGTAGTAAGTCAGAATCTGATGAGTGTATTTTTGTCCATGAGACAAAGGGCGATGAGATTCCCCAGCAAGTGCTAGCATTGGTGCTGAAGTGATAGACTCTTGATTGGCAGTGAAAATGTCAGCAAATCTTCCATTTCCAGGTGGTTTCATGACATACAGCTAAATTAAGCTTATCTATAGGCATTAGCCAAACTTAGAAAAATAACAGCAAGAAAATGAATGATGCATTGGATTTGATTAGTACAAAACTTGCTTAGGGATTAGCAAGCTATGCAGCATCCCTTGAGTGACATTCTTGTATCTTATTGTGCTATTTCTGATGGGATGGAGTGGGATGCTTAGGGGAGTGAAAGAATAATATATTCTTTTTGGATCAGGTGAATAAAGATGATTTAATATTGAAATTACCAGAAATTGATTGATAGTTTAGTTGAAGATATTACTCTTAAAATATTGCCATTTTCAGAGGGAAATCTATCTATTTAGACTCACCAAAAATTGTACTAACATTGACATGAAAATATAATTATGAAAATACATAGATTTTTACCAGTTATTATAAAAATGCTTTAAATTAACACAATAAAAATAAATAGATAAATAAATAAATAAATAATGGAAAATTATCTTGTCTAGACTGAAGTTAGTGTATTATGTAAAATTTTGTAATATCCAAAAATTTGTTGTGCAGTATTGTTACACATCTTGGCTAAGTGGATTATCCAATGTGGTGCCTGAATAAACATATTGGCAATAGCTGACACTTGGTGTTGCACAACTTTTTAGCATTTAAAATGGACATCAGAGTACTAGAGGATTACTGGTCATAATGCCATGACATGTGGATGCTCTAAAGACTGGCACACTGACAGCTCTGTTTTGTGTCAACTATATCTGCCTGAATTACAAGTCATCAACACAAATATTATAGGAATAGAGATTCAGACTTTTCATGATATATCTATCTATAGATGTATAGATATACATATATACTTATTTACTGTGCATTCTCATTTTTTCTTTAGAGAGAGACAGAGAGTAGGTTCTCTAAGATAAGATGTAATTGATTGATTTCCCTTTCTTTTAGTTCAACTGTAGGATATTTTCAAGATACTTTGAAGTGAAGTGGTCTGTTTTTCATGTGTTTTTCCCATAGTTGGGCTCACAGTCTTTCATGAAGTTCTGGAAAGAGCAAAAGACTTTGCTCAAAAACTTTGTAGGGAAGAGTTTTCTGTCGAGTTCATACATTACATCAACGTTACCCTTGTGTTTCTATGGCTGTTGTCAAATTTAAATGATCACTTTTCTATTCTTCACTACACCACTTCTAAGGATGCACAAAAGATTTGATCAACATTATAGTGTTTCATAGCTTATTGAGGGTGGTAAATAAGAAAATAAAAAGGCTTGTCATTTGTAATGAAAGGCACTGTAGTGTTTGAATCTTTAAATTGTTGTTGAAATTTTCCCATTATTTTCAAAATTTTTAGCTGGTATACTTAGGTTTGTTGGTTTCGATACTGATTTTTTGGATTTGATACTATGTTTTACCCCTGCTTTTATGAGCACATCATCACATCAACCTTACTGTGAAATAGCAGTTCCAGAATGTTATATTCCTACTAATCTGTTTTCCAGAAAAGATAAAAAAATCAAAATACTTCAAGAACACTAAATTTCATAAATTTCAAGAAAATTAATTCCAGAAGGACAAGGATCCAATTCTCACTTTCTTTTAATTTCAATTGGACTGGATTTTTAATCATCCATTGATTCACATCAGGTGAGAATTACAGAATGTTTCTGCTGGCAAATAATTTTGATTACAACAACAACAACAATTATTTTGGAAAGCCAGAGTAATTACATTTTTAATGAAGAGATGTGCTAGTGATCACTTCAAAACTGAAATAGATGGTTTCAGAAGTAGACTGATTTTGCCAGATTTAGAGGACAGCAATCTAAAGGGTTGAGGTAACTGTGTTCCAGGGGGCAGAGAAATACCATTCTCTAGTCAGATATGGTATTTGGTGGTAGTAACAATTCTATTAGCTCTTGCTTACCTCTTCCTTTATATAATGATAATTGTTCAATGACAATAATGAATAACTTTCATGGATGAGCCAGTAGCAAGTTAATTTTTTGTGCCCTACAAACTTAGTAGTTTTGAACCATTAAATTCTTTAAAAGGGATGGAACCACAAATTATGACCTTTTTCCACTTAGGGAGACTTTCTGAACACTCTTGAACTGAGAGAGGAGAGAGAGATGTGCCGCGATACAAACTCATCATGCTAAAACATGCATTTTATTTCCCATGTTAGCATCTTGTATTATACATTTTATAAGTAATTTTGGAGTTTCTTGTAGATTCCATATTAAGTTGCTTAGAAAATTACTATTTCAGTAAATGTCTCTTTTGTTGTCTTCGTTGGTGTTGTCCGTAATACATCTTCCCAAAATGATACATTGTGAGAAGGGGTCCTTTTTGATGAGTTTTGCTGTATTTTAATTTCAAGACTTTTATGTTTTTCAGCATATGTTGTCGTGTATAAAATAATTTTAATTTAATACAGTATAATTTCAATATGATTAAGAAAAGTATAGAATATATTAAAAAGCATATACCTTTCAGATTACCTGACATTTAAAACTTTTTTTAAATAAAGGGAAGCATATTAATATCAATTATATATTTTTATAAAATTTATTTACTCTTCCATAAAGGATTAGTGAATCAGTTTTATATACTTCAGAAATATATGGTGAGAAAAGGACCTCAAAAAGAGCACTCTTTTAACAGTTTAAAATAAAAGACTTTGCTTGTCCAGCTCTTCATGTGAACCCAAATTAGCATTCTGTGTTCATCTTGAGCTTGGATAGATTTGAAGCCTTTCATGTCTAAAACCGCATGATCAAGGGCAAAATCTTTTGCTAGCACTGGAATCTGGATGGGGAAACAAGACATGCACACATGGCTTTATCACTGTGTTTTACTGCAGAGACCATGAAAAAGATCTCCATTGTGTTTTATTTAATTAAAGCACACTGCCCCCTTTTGAATTTCTTTTTAAGAAAAAATAAATCCTTGCTCATTAAAGATGTAGAGACCTACAATATATGGTCTCTTGCCACAGTGCTAGCTTTAACTATACTTTAAACAGCTTACAAATGACAGATCCTATATAAAATAATTTGATAGTCCCATAATTAATTCAATTGCAGGAACCTTGCCTGGGTAAGTATCAGGTTTGAATATTGTCCTTCATGAAATATTATCTTCTGATTAGCTTGGATTTTCACTAGCAGGCGATGTGTATGAGAATTTTAGTGCAACACAAATGCATAATTCTTTTTGTTTCATCTATGGTTTCACATTTTTGAAATTATTTACTGAAATTTTGTATGAAGGAGAATCATCTACTGTGTGTATTAAATACATCCATTCCAATGGACTTGTTTTTAAAAACTGCAAATAGATTTAGCCTGATGTTAAACACATTTTATGACACACACTTTTAAAGTGAAATTTGAATCTGTAAATCATAGAGTCTCTGTTCAATTCAGGTGAAATAAGAGAGACAAATTTTTAACAGCTAGTAGCACAAAAGGCAAATGTAGTGGAGGAGAAGTGGAGAGAGGGAGAAAAACATGGAGAGAACAAAGATTACAGTGAAGGAAGAGACCACAAACTTACTGTTTATATTTTATTCATTGCAAAAAAACCCCCCTAAAGTCTATGTTTGAGTAGTTCTATACACATGCACATCTGAAGGAAGTCAGGTCGTCTATCTTAATATATACCTGTAAAAGAATTATCTTTATGGAAAAACAAAACTAACAAAAAACATTGATAAAAATCAATCTGGAATATTTATATGTGAAGAATAAAATTCCACAGTAAACTCACCAGAGCTGAATCTGAAGGTAGAGAAGAGCTGGAAATTAACATATTTCTGGGAACACAATACATTTTTCGGAATATAAACCTTTTTTAACACTTTACTGCAGAGAAATTATTATAAGCAATTATACAAAACATTCAAAAGTCTAAATAATTTCTGATTTCTCTACTACTAGGCACTGAATAAAATCTATGTCAAAATTTGAAGGAGTTTTTTAGCAAATATTATAATCTCTTACTTGAAAAAATTTCCTTGTAGCTTAATCTTTTATTTTGAGCTTTTTCTCATACTACTTGTCAGGTGACCACAGCTGAGTTATGTAGCTCTGTTTGCAGAAAGCTAATTTAGCGTGACTGTTTGACAGAAGTGTAAACACATACTTTATTGCTTTCTGCATTAAATAAAACAGAAACTGATCATAACAGTTAACTGTTAAAACTGAAAACAGATTTCTATCTTCAATAAGACCAATTCTGAATATGCAATGTCACTGATTTAATAAGATGATTAATTACAAAAAGATATGAATTTTAAAAAAAAGACATACAATAACAGATATAAAGGATTTAGAAAAATTTAGAAAAAACATTCTTATTAATTATAAGTCCCACAAAGTCACTGAGACAATTTGCAAGGGTGTATATGTTTCAAGGCAAATCAAAAGACTCTGTCCAACACTCCATTAGTGTCAGCACCCACCATGACTTTACCACACCTTCAACTGTAGAAGTGCCTCCCTAAGCCATGCTTGAAATGAGCCATAGGAATTTTGTGCAGTTTGCTTCATTAATCTGCTGAACTTCACAACCCCTATGAAGTTCACAGGGGCAATTTTTATGATTGCTATTTCGTAGTGCTCATCTGGGCATTTTGCATTCTGACCTCTATATTTCAGGAGGATCTGTGGAGAGGGCTTCTGTGTTCCTGCATGGTGTTCCAATGGCTGCAGAGAAGACTGAAACAAACTGAATGTCACAATGGGTCTGGCACAGGTGCTTTGGAAAAAGTAACAAATACTAAAGTAGAATAATTGGTAGACTTTGTGGTCTACCTTTGGGTTGATTGAAAAATTTCCTACCTCCTTTCAGGCATCTGAGATGTACAACTATCTCATATTTTGATAAGGAAAATACTTTAAAAAATCAAACCAAGCTGAATTGGATAGTCTGTTTCAGTAATGGTAAAGTGTTTTTCATGGGGATGCCTAAGTGAAGACTAATATGGAGGGAAAGCATGGCTAAGCACTTGCCATTCTTTAGCACTGAGTGGCACTAAAACTTGAAATGCTTGCACTATTTAATTGTGTAAAGCACTGGCTAGAAAAAGGAGCGCACAGAGGCTGAAAATGGAAATAGTTGAGAAGCTCTGAGATTAGATGCAAACCTCACCATAAGAGAAATACCATTCACGAATCTCCCTTCCCCTAAACAGAAAAGAAACAAATGGCAGATATTCAGGAGTGCTCTAACCTAGATGGGATTCACCTTCACTTCTCTGTTCACTACTTTCTCAGGTGTGTGTGGCTCTGCATGTATCATTGTAAAAATGAAGTACAGATGAGCATAACAGCATTTAGGCCTGTAAATTCATTATGCTTGTTTCAGTACATGCCTTAGTAGCTACTGTAAGAATAAGAAAGTGGGTAGCTACTTTGCTGATTACTGCCATGCTTCTACCTGGTTAAACAGGCCACATTCCTTATTGCACAGTTTGAGCATATTTTCTTTTAGTTTATCTGCCAAGATGCTAGTGGTAAACCCTCTTTGAATGAAAACTGTATTAGATCAAGACTGACACTTCTGTATTTTTGTCTTTGGAGTCTTGCCCTCATTTCTCACATTTGATACATATACATGATTTTTTTGTCTCACAGCATCCATGTCCATCTGTTGCAGTGGCATCATGCCCAGCATTCACAAGTTGATCAGATTGCTCACTATGATGTAGCTTGTGATAATTCGAGGGGAGCAGTCTTTCAAACACTGGAATTCCTTCCTCTGAAAGACAAACTGAAGGATCAGTATTGCATGACTCATTGCAACAGGTTGTACCCGTCAGCTGTACTGTGCCATAAACCAACTGAAGAGAGGAGAAAAGGAGATGCAGGCTTCATGGGCACTGTGACAATGAAGGAAAAGTATACTTTACTTGGAAAATAGGTCCTGCAATTCACGTGAAGACTTTATTTTTCTCTAGTAGGAGAAGAATTACTGCAGACCTCATTTGTAATCCACATGCACATGAACAGCAGCTATCACTTGCACCTCAGCAGCACCGTTTCCCATAAAGGTAACTTTCAGCACAAGACCACTGCTGGCTTTGAAGATTTTGATATTTGGAGTTCCAATTTGTCAGCAACAACAAATAGTATTTGAGCAAGTAATGACTTTTTTGTGTCTGTGTGAAAACTGGGGTCAGTCCCCAGCTGCAAGAGAGAAACACAATCACATGAAATTAGCAGAACTGTAAGTTATTTTACTATTTAAGATTTTTTCTCTTTGTATATGGTTTTAAAAATATATTGGGACTGTAGGACTTGTGTTATCAGTTAAACTGAGTTCCAGTTGGAACTCTAAGGCTATTTTAGAGATATTTAAAAAAGAGTATTTTTTTAATTGTGTCAAACATTCAGCAGAAAAGCACACTAAGAACAATAACTGTCGTTGTTTTTATTTTATGTAGTTTCCTTTTTAGTATTTTTCAAACATCTATGTTGAAATTACTATGTCTGTAAAAGCACAGCACTGTATTGATTTATAGTAACATTGATTTTAGGGAAAGAAGGAGCTATTATGATTATCTCACCAGAGGTCTTTTGTAACACAAGACTAAATGATTCATGTTTCAGGAAGTGCTTGAAATTTCACTTGAAGTAAATCCAGCCCTTTCAGTTTATAAAACCTATGAAATTCTAATGGATCTAGATTTCTGTACCAGTTATGTATTGGCATGTGAAAAGAGGGGAAATAAGCTTTTGCCAGCTCCTACACAGTAAAGAAAGACAGAAGTAAATAAATTGCAAAAAATTACTCAAGTGAAAATGGCATGCAAACCCAAAAATCTTATATAGGGCTGTAAATGGAGCAGATTTTTTCATAGCAAAAGTAGATGTAATACAAACATACAGAAGGCCCCTTGCTTCAGTAATTAAGGAAGGGGGAAGGTGAACAAAAATTTGCAGGACCAAGACATAGACTTTTCAACTCCTTGCCTAAAATATTATATCTGCATAAGTGATTTAATCTTCCAGTGACTCAGTTGATAGAGCAATATTATTTAAAAATGATAACAATTTTTTTTAATCTGATATATAACTGTATGAGGCTTTTTTATTATACTAACATGAATTTCTTAGATAACAAGTAGAGTCTGCCAAAGATATTGTGCCCTTTTAATCCCTGCCAGAATTTGGCCTCAAAATGAAAGATTTTATGCAAATCAATCAAAATTAGTCAAAGTTTTGTCCTCCTAGGCAAAATTAAATTCTGGTGTTATAATCTATAATTGTAGATTTACTACTACATATTTCATGATCCCTGAAAACAAACAGAAAAAAGGAAGAAGTTGGGATTTATAGAGGTGTCATTGTATTTTGGAGAGAGATAATTTTCATGTACTACTATAACTTAATAGGTGTTTAGTACATTCATAAAAATTGCCCTATCTCCTGAAAGAATATAGGTGAAAGGATGTTAAAACGTATTCTGTCCCTAGACAGTGTCCAAATCTGGGCAACAATCCTTTTTCCTCTTATAATTAATTGCTTTAAGCTTTATTTTTCTTTAAAAATATTTAAAGTAATGTATTCTAAACATTCACTACAAAGTCCTTTTGTGCCTTTATATGAATTTGCTTTTCTAATGTTATATCTTGCATGTAGGAGACTTCTTTGAAGTATTAAAATCTAAGGCTGTTAAAATGGCTTCAATGTCTTAGACTGAAAACTGAAAATAGAACAAGTTAGTAGGGACATGGAGACAGAGAAGTAGAAAAGATTCAGTAACGAACTGCTCATGACAAATGAAATTGCTATATAAAAATATTTTTATTATCCTGACTCAAATTACTAATGGCTCACTGAATAAATATTTCAGCACATTCATGCTTCTGACCTTCATTGGTCATACCAGAGAGTTTGCAGAGGCCAGATCTCTCAACCTACTCCTCTGTTTCTGCTGTGGTGAGTCATCTATGCAGAATACACCATGCCAGCATTCCACTGTTGATACAGAGATACATGAGGCCCTCAGAATAACTTCTCTTCCCTCTGAGTTCTGATACCACCATTAGGGAAGGTGGAAGACAAGAATTACTTTTTTGAGAAAATGATTCATTGTGAATGCCAGCATAGTGAAGGTTTCAGAAATTCTGTGATTGATCCAGAGACATCAAGAAAAATAAAGCTTCTGTTCAAGGAAGAGGTATCACAGACACATACACATATGTGCTCAGCTTTACACATTCAAATAACTATATCAAATAACTATATCAAAGTGATATATTTTTGTAAGACTGAAAACACAGTATAGACTATGCCTCTGGAGACAGTTTTTCCATAGGTGGAGTCCTGAGCTATCTCAATATTCTTGAAGATATTGCTTTATTATGCTGGTGCTCCTGGGACTTCTGAAAGATATTAACACCTCCACACAAAAAAAAAATCCAACAAAAAATGAAAACAAAACTCAAACAACTGTATCAAAATAGCTAAAATTACACATTCATAGATCCACTGTTAAGGATAGCATAGTTCCTGTGTTGTATATTGCTTCAGGATATGAAAAATCAAGTGGACTTTTTGAGGTCTTTCAATTCAGCCTTAAAAATGGCTGTTGAGATTTTTAAAATTTTATTTAAACTTGAAATAATTTTCTTTCACTTGATTTCACTCCAAATCATTGCTACTTCAGTCAGAACTTTAAAGGCAGGGTGACAAGTGAAAGTATCTGGGGGACTGTTTGGCATTTCCTTACATTTTTGCATTAGAGAAGGTGAATCTCAGATCAGCCTTAAAAGGAGTTGGTCTATGATGGAATAAGATTTGCTTCCTTTCGCTTTAACTGGAATGATCTGTAATGAAAATTGCCACCATCCTCTTTCTAGAACACATTAAGTTTCTATAACACCTTGCAAAGACAATGGTTCTTATTTTCCCCCACTGCTGTTAAAAAGTCCATTCACATATGCTGGCGTAAGCCTTTATTATACTTCTCCCCTCATCTACCCTTCAGTTAATAAAACCATAGGTGGTAATTCACAGTGTTTGTGTCCCATTTCTGTGTACAATAAGTGTGTAACTTCAGTGGTGCAGGGAATAATCAATGGACATTAACTGTGTTAAACAAGAAGCATTGTATCCTTAAGCATGAACCACAGATTCCCACAGAAATTCTCTAAATCAAGTGTTGAGTAGATTTTTGTCTTCCTGGCTATTTTGTTATCTCTGTTGTAAGACCCTTGGTTTTTTTGGCAGTTCTGAACAGATATTGTGATAGACACCATGGTAAACAGCTCTCTTATTGTATTTTGTACTAGGATATTGAACATTTTCCTGAGCAAAGTGCAATGTGATGCCAAGTATTTCCATCCCCTGCAGCTTCTTACAAAGGAAACCAGTCCACAGCTTGCTAATAGAGATGGAGGAGCTCTTCCTTGTAAGCTTTCAAAATAATCCATTTTAAAAGACTGTTTCAGCATAATAAATGCTTGGTGACTTGAAATCCCAGTGGGTTTTGAAGAAACAAATACTGTACTGTATATGCCAAATCTGTACAATTTGAGCTTTGCACTTGAAGTACTGTAGGCCTGTCCTTACACTGATAATAACAGCTTTTTCAGGAACAAAAGAAATAATCTATAGTTACAAATAAGAAGCTGGAATTAGCTCTGATTTAATGCTTTATACATATAATATTTTCTACCATTGTTATAGCTGGACTTATCAAACATATCTATTCAAATGATACAGATGTATGCTGCACAACGGAGCAGAAAAAAGTGTGAGTTAAAGAAACATTGTGTTTGTACCAAGCTTATGCTGTTTAAGTATTGAAACCATGGTTGAAGTTTAATGGCTCTGTGTGAGGCTCTGATTTTTTTTTCCTCTCTCTTTGTTAGGTTAATTCAGCTTCAATAACAAGTCTTTTCTGTCCTGCTACCAAATACCTCCAAATGTACAGCACGGGAAACTGGCATTTCAAATTAAGGGAAACAGTGAACCAAAACAAGAACACAATAAAAGAAAGAGCAGGGTGATACATGTAAATGATGTACTCACTGGGAACTAACAGTGGTAGCTTGCAGTGAAGGGATTTAGCTCTCTGTTAATTCAACTGATAGGGAGACATGCATTTTTGGGAAGAGTTTTGGCCAGATTCCTTAAGCTTACAAAAGCTTTAGTGGTTACATCATTGGAGGTGGGGGGGATGGGGGGCTTTGGGATTTTTAAAAAAATGTGTTACTGTAGTTAGTCTGGTCAAAAAGAGAAATCATTCACTTTAATATGATGGAGATACTCAACTTCACTGAATTTAATGTTTTAACATTAATAATAATCTATCAATTGATAATTGAAGTATTTTCATTTTAGCAGAAAAAAGTATAAAACTACCTCTCTGTAATTCTTCTCCTGGTAGTCTTGTACAGTTCATTTAGGAGTCCAGCAGCAAAGATTTAGGGTACAAAGTCTGATCAAGGGGGAATGTATTCGCTGGCCTGCTTACTGCATACAAGTTTCTTCTGCATAGTCACTGCCTATGGCACCATACTGGAGAGGGATTAAGATGTTTTATATTCTGTGTGTGCATTGGAGAGGATGTGTTTTACCTAATCTTGTTTAGCCACCATGCAGACAGCTTTGAGGATTTTTTTTTTTTTATCCCAGTATCCTTTAAAACCTGCAGATCTTTGGAAAGGGAAGGTATTTCCATTTCTTTCGTTTGCTTTTCAAAAGTGCAGAGCTTGGCCTTTATCTTGAGGAGCAAAGAGGAAAATACTAAGCATGGTGCCCCTGCCTACAGGCTTGGTACTTGTTAAATATTTTGGTCAATTAAATGTAGGTGGGAAAGATTGAGCTGCTTTCAGAAATTTGCCTTCGTTTTTTTGTATGAAAGAAAAATAATATGTTCTCAGGTTCTTTGATGCTAATTGAATAAAATATAGGTCTACACATAGCTTGTCCTCAAAAGTATAGCAGATGTTCATTGCTTTGTCTTCAAACAGCCATGTCTGGCTTCTTTTTCAAAGCAGTGTCTTACTGTTGAAGGACTGACTGCTGCTGTTTATTGCAAGGTGCTGTGTGCATGCAGAGGTAGAAAGAGAGGGAAGGAAGAAAAAAATGGTCACCTGAATGGACGGGATTATTTTTGAAACAGGAAATCTGTTGCCAGTGTCTGAGATCTTTTAAAGATCTTCAAAGATCTTCCACAACTATTTGAGCAAGGGAAGGATTGCATGCATGCCCAAAGGATTTGAAGGGATTGGAATATATTAAGGTAGCAAGTTAAAGAACTTGAAGGTTTGGAAGGGTGCTAGAGGGCTACAGATGCCCTAAGACAATGTGATTATTAGAAAGCAACTAGCATGTTTCTTCTATCTGCTAGGTTGTTACTCCCCCAGTAGCTTTTTATTCTCATTCCAGATTCTCACATTTTTAATCCTTCCTTGGGACCTGGTTCTCTTGCTTTTGTTGCCTTCAAATCCCTCACAAAAGGTGCTGCCAGCATTTTTCTGTGACTCACACACCTATATGCTTGTGACAACACATATTCCTAGTGAAAATAATAATATTGTTAATCACAAGCTTTTAATGTTACAGACAGCGTTCTGACTGAAAAGACAAGGCCACCAATTACTCCCTGATCTGAGGTTGGGTACATGGACAGTCTAGTAAAAAATGATAGATATAAAAAGCTACTGGACTGAGAGATTAAAGTGTTAGAAGAAAAGTGAATTTACAGATTTCTTAGGTTATAGGCACTTAAATGAGAAATGGCACAAACCCAAAGAAAACCAAATGATTTGGTTGAGGACTTCCTGGGTAGTAAATTTTTCAAAGGCAGCATCCCAGCAGTGGGTATCCCCCCTCCCTCCCCCCAAATATAAGGCCAGGATCACCTAGGTAAGAATATCAAACATTTGGGGATGGATGTAGCAAAACTGGGATCAACAGGGAAAATATATTTAAGGGTGGATTTTTTGGATAAGATTGGGTGGAGAAAGGTAGCTTGAAGAGAAGTGAAGAGAAAGATCAAGTAACAGAGAAAAAAAAAAAGGATAATAAAGCATATAATAAGTTTCATTTACTCTATTTAAGTTTCATTGACTCTTGTCAGCAAATGTGAACTCACTAGGGAACGTTTATATACTAGAGTTATTAAAATAGCAGCTATCCAAAACTTATTGCCAAACAGTGTTTTGGTTTTAGGCGGGTACTAGATTAAAGCTGCAAAAATTAGTTAGACCTCACTCCATGTACATAATCCTGAAGTTTGTATCTTCTCATAGATTTTGTTCCTGTCTTAGCAGATGCAGTTTGGAGGCCCAGATGTTACTATAGCTTGAGTAAGATTTACTTCATCTGAAAGAGTACAGTTGAAGCTGTTTGCTAAACTGTTGATTTATCTCATGAAAGTTCACTTACTGTAAAGTTGTTCACCTCTGCATTTATCTAAACAATGAAAAATATAAACTTTAGAAAGAGATTAATTCAAGGGACAAAAATCTATTCAACAGGAATTAGTGAAATCCCAGAGAAATGAAGGCTGACATGGTAAGGAAGTTTCATTGCACGGTATTAAAACTATGAAAAACGTATTGAAGGGAAGAGCAACATGAGGGAATGACGAGGGAAAGCCACAAACAAGATTAACAATGTCATAGGAGAAGAGGACTACAAGTTCTTCAGTTTCAGAAATGAGTACATACAAAAGGAGTATGTTGGGTCTGGAAAACAATTACAAGATCAGTAAATACAGTTCTAAAGCCTGCCAGTCATATCCGAATTTCACTCTCATAATCTGTTTGAGCTCAATACCTTAAGAAAGAGACTTTCACTCTTATGCTGGTTGTGGGTGCTCAAACACCAAATAGAAGGTCAGGAGAGATTGTGGTCTATTTGTTCTTCAAGATATTGAAAACCCAGCTGGGTAAGGTTCCAAGGCTCTAGCTGACCTCAATTTGAGTAGGGGGGGTTGGATGATATGGTCCCAAGAGTTCCCATCCAGCATGAATAATTCTTTGATTAAAATTTATTATATTATTTTGTCCTCATTACTCCTACCATTCCAGAGCAGTACAAAAGATAAGTTGATGGTTGTAGCTACTTTTCTGAAATAATGCTCAAGAGTCTATTTTTTTTTTTTTTTTTTTTTTTTTTGGTCAATAAAAAGCAAGAAAATTCCTCAGCTGATTTGTTTTGAATTGTTAGCAAACTAAGTTCTTGTAACTTCCTGTCGTACACCATATGCAGTACTAGCTTCATTGTGTGTACATCTCTTCTCACTTTTAATTCCTCTATCCAACAAATGAATATAAAGTGTACTAGCTCAGGAATGCAGTAATTCTGCAAATTGTGGGTCAGCTGAAAGTGATTTTAAAGCTATGGCATCTCTCCATTAAGAAAACGAGTTCCAGATATAATGATAGAAGTATAATCCCAGCTCTTCGGAAAAGAAAATATTTGAACACCTATTTTCATGATAAGAAAAACAAGGTTCTCTTCCTAGGAGACCAAATCAGCCTCAGGAATATGTCATGATAGTTACAACAAAGGATGTCAGACAAAATAGTGAACAATTCAAAGAATATGAAGCACACAACAACCCAGTATGAAAAAGATCAAAATTATGGCCACTATACAGTATTGTAAACATAGTTATAAGACAGAATATTACTTAAAGAAAGCAAAAGCAGAATTTGAACCCAATATGTTATTAAGGTCAAAGGTAGTGAAAACGACTAGAGAAAATGGCCCGAAATTGAGACTGGGGAGACTCAGATTAGATTAGAAAATAATTTTTTTTCCTTTTAGGGCAGTCAGGTATTGGAAATGGATACCCAAGGAGGTTGTGGAGCTAACATCCCTGAAAGTGTTCAAGAGGCATCTTGGATCCTGTGCTGGGTCATGTGATTTACTGGTTTAGGGGTTACAGGGCCAATGCTGGGTTGATGGTTGGACTGGATGATCTTAAAGGCCTCTTCCAACCCAGAATATTCTATGATTCTAAGAATTTTTTTTGCAAACTGCTATTCTGTGATGCTGCTTAGCATCACTTCCTCCTAAATATTCAGAAATGGGCTGTAGGCAATTCCTTTGTTATCCATCAAGGACAAATTAGGTAGTAACTAAGAACTGTGAGAATGAATTAACATAAAATTTTTCATTGATTTGACCTTTATTTCTGTAAAGTCCTATCTGCATTTAAAATACTTCTCACCCACCTAATCTGCACCCCAGTTCCCCTCCTGCAAGTTTGAAAGATTTAACCTGATAGAAACACAATGAGTTGAAATATCCAGGAGAGAGAAATATAAAGTACAGAAGACAAGGAAAAACACTGATTGAAAAACACTGAAACATGCACTGTGCTGAGAAACCACTTTCAAACATCTCTATCTCAAATATGAAGCAGTCTTTGGGGACATCTACACAAAGTGAGTGGATTGTAGCTAAGCTTGCCTTGTTCAGAAATCAGCTTCTCTTTTCTTCTTACATTGTCCTAAGATGTTGATACCAAAGTGCTAAACTATTAAGGAGAAAGGAAAGTCGACAGGATGCTGCCCTGCAGAGAGAAAGGAAATACAGAGTGTAGGTTCTGCCTGATACATATGTAATGAAGTTGAGGTCATGGCAGGCAAGTATACAAAACAGAATATGACTTTTTAATTGTATATTTTTCAAAATTAATTCCTTAAGGGCAGCTTCCAATGTAGCTTGTGGTATCTTGATGAAGAAAGAAAGAAGGGAGGTGTAAATACAGTGCCAGTATTTCTCACCCACTTACACAGAAGGAAGAGTGCAGATAAAGGAATTTGTTGTATATCAATAAAGTTGCACAATAATTAATATGCTTTTTCAGCACGTTATAAGTCTGAATCTACACAGGTCAACAGGTCAATACTATTAAATTCATATATGGTGAAATGGAAATCACTTTTCTTCCTGCTTTAAAAAAAAAAAGCCCTTCCCTGTATCAGAATAAATTTTCATCCTAATAGGACAGCAGAAATAAATTCAAAGTAAAAAATATGGCCCAAGTTGTGTAAGATTTAGAATATACTGAAAAAAGATTTAAGATAGTATATGAATCTGAGATTATTTCTTCATCCTCGGTCTACTTGAAGAATGGTGAATAACTCAGGGGAAAAAGTAGAATTTCTTTAGATCAAAACCAATGGAGGACACTTTGGCTACCCAAGAACAACTCAGTTAGTTGATACATTGGCTTTTATTCACCTGACATTCCTGAACATAGTTGCACATTTAAATCCACTCACATTTTTTCCCTTCAGTCACAAGGGTGTTGAGAAGCAGGATTTAGGAAATGTTAGGCTTCACACATATCTGGACTAGCAGGTCTGTCTGCCATCCTCCAAGAATACCTGCATCACCACATTCACCAGAGAAATATAATTATATACTTATGGTGATGAAAATAACATCAGCCCATGTCCTGAATAGGAAAAAATCCTGAAGGATTTTATTCTTTGAGATCTCTATGGAGTCCTTGAGTAATTTTTCATCAAAATATGTGCAATAATACAAAGAGCATGGTAATGTTTTACTAGAATTGCCATAGTCTTTTCCATAAGAGCAGTCCATTAGTCAGTCACAATTTAAACTTTCAGCTACTCACCAATTCAAGGAAAAGAATTGCTTGTGCTCCAGGAGCTTGAATGATCAACTGCACTTCAATGGTTTGAGCTACTTCATGGACATGATGAAATGAAGTTCTGGATACACTGGGAAAATAGTTAAATTTTCATGCTGCAGGAAAGGATCTTCATTACTGTGAACAAATGATATCACTATATATCCCTATGATAATTTTATGTACTTTACTTACTTTAAGTCCAGTTCAGAGTTAGCTTGCATTGTAAGCCACAAAGAAATGTACAGAATATGTCCCTCTGAGGCTATTTGGCATAGAATTACTCCATCAGGGAAGCACAATTAAGAATTTAGGTTTTCATTTTAAACACACAAAAATATTTTCAGATTATCTAAATAAATAATAAGAGAGTTGAGAATTTTTTCTTGAGAAAAGTAGTAGTGATTGCACTTACATCCTGTTTCTGCAGTCAGTAGTTTATGGAAGATCTGCTATATCTTTGTGAAGGTCCAGAAATTCAAATGAGATCAATCAGAACTTCAGGGCAAGGACTTTAAGCAATGTATCTGAAGGAAAGCTGCACAATCTGTGATAATGATTTATTAGTCTTCTGTCATCTTCTTCCAAAATTATTACCTATTTTTCAGTTATTTGTTACAGTGCTAATAAAGTGTGATACATTTTAAAAATAAATACATTAACCTGAATGTGAAAAATATTAAAGTACAAGTATAACTCTTGAAGAACCTGAGGTTTATATAATTATAGGGTGCATATAACTTCTGTGTGACCTAAATGTAGGTAATTAAATATAATTCAAGTTTTCTATTTTTTTTTTTAATTATTTGATTGCTGCCTGTCACATTTTGCAGGAGTATAATTATTAGTACAATTATTATTAGTATTAATTATTTTGGTCTTTTTATTCCATTGCAAAGTTTATACCAAAAAACAAAATATTGGAACTTCCCTAGCACTGCAACTCAAGCATTTACAGACATCAACCATTATTTCACAACCATAAAAATGAAAATAATTTTTCACCAAAAATAATGTTATCAAACAGTTAGGGTCCCAGTTCCATCCAATTACTCTTGTCTCAGTCTAATCTATATACATGCATAGATATATACAAGGAAAAGAGGCTTTTCCCATGACTTTTGAATATGCTAGCAAAGAATTTCTTCTCTACATTCATTCTGGGTTTGAGAATAACCAAAAGATGTAGATAATGAAATAATCTGCTGCATCAATTGGTTCTGATGAGAAATGATAGTAAACTCAATCTCATTGTTTCCTCTGTCCTGAAAACAGGAGTGAGATTCAGCTTCAAGGAGAACTTGCAGGTTTTGAATGATGCAGCATGCTTCCAGTAAAGTTATTGTTGCTGGGATCTGCAACAATTTGAGACTTTACCTTTCAGTCTGGCTGGAAACTCTGCCATTCAGCTCCATTTAACCCTAGGTCAAGTAATGTAGACCTATTCACATCCAATCTGTTAAACTCTTACTCCAAATCCATCAAGGCAGACAGGCTGTACAGATCCACAAACATTCCCTGGGATAAAATTTATCTGATCACTGCTCCTGAAAGCATGTTCTCCTCCAGCGTGCCCCTTATTTCAACCTCATCTCAAAAAGTCTAAACTTCTTGGAATACCTGAGTTTTTTTAGCATGGCAAGTATCTGGATGGAAGCACAATGCAGGGGCAAAGCATTCTGCAGGCAGAGTGGTACAAGTAGGATACTAAAGCATCCTGGAACTGAAGATGCCCATAGGTAATAAAAAAAGGCAGAGCAATAAGGAAAAGGAGCCTTATCTCCAGTGTGAAGTGTCTCCAGAACACAAGGGCTGCTGCTTAAGGGCTGCTTTTGACCTAGTTTGAACTGCAATTGAAGCACTTGCTGTAGTATGAACAAATGACTGTTAAGATGAGGTCTGGAGAACAGAAATAGAACGAAACTAATGCACAGTGGCACTTTTTTTATCTAAATGCTTATTAAATTCTCCTTTCTTTAGAAAGCAGATATTTCACTGAGTGGTACAGTATTGTTTGCACAACAACAACAGGCAAATGGAGGTGTATTTCCAGGTCCAAAAGTCCAAGAGGACCAAAGCTTGCACTTAACCCCACAAATATTTTCAGTCTTCTGTACACCATTGAATAATCTCTCTTGAATTACATGCTGTGGAGGTGGGATAGTTCCTGAAAAGTGTAGCTATCATTATGTAGCCTCATATGTCTCAAAACTGCCATCCTGTGCTGGATTTTTAAACAGAGAGGAGAATAGAATAGAATAGAATAGAATAGAATAGAATAGAATAGAATAGAATAGAATAGAATAGAATAGAATAGAATAGAATAGAATAGAATAGAATAGAATAGTTTGGCTGTAATACGCTTAAAATAATCAGGTCGTCCAACTGTCTGACCAATTCAGGACTGACCAAGTTAAAGTATGTTTTTATGGGCATTGTCCAAATACCTCTTAACACAGAGGTGGGGTATCAATCGTCTCTCCAGGAAACCTCTTTGACCACCTTCTTGGTAAAGAAATGCTTCATAATGTCCAGCCTAGACTTAGAGAATAATCAGTAGAAGAGATGATTTCTTCCCTCTCAGAAAGAGACAGTTAATGTAGACACGTCACTCTGTATGCAGGGCACCTTGAATCCCCGTAGAATATTTTATTATAGAACTTAGAGGGGAACATATGGTGATATGCAGTAACTGTAATAGATCTTTACATCCCACACTGAGTATGTTATTAGCTCAAAGCCTGTCTAATATGGTCTTAAAAAGCTTCTCCTTCAGAGCTGGAATATCTCTGGAGGTAGGTGGTCACTGGGTTATG
Organism: Muscicapa striata striata; assembly: GCA_030060385.1. Lineage (NCBI taxonomy): Eukaryota > Metazoa > Chordata > Aves > Passeriformes > Muscicapidae > Muscicapa > Muscicapa striata. The sequence continues at coordinate 57,810 of JAREIS010000487.1, read as the reverse complement.
GTTGTCACAGATGACATTCCTTTTAGTTCATTTTAAAAATCAGCAATGACCTGTAGTTGATGGAGTAACTCAATGAAGAAGTTTTTGGGTTTTTATTGCTCTGAATGTATTGTTAAACTCTTCTCTGATTTATGAATAACAGAATTTATTTCACAGTCATACCAGTCTTGGCAGAACAGTAATAGCCTTTTTTTCTCAGTTTTCAGCAGACAGAAGTCCCTTTAGCTTACTTCCATTGGACACCAACAGCATTCAGATATATGCACAGTTAATGTTACATAGGGAAACTAACTTATAGAGCCTGGATTTCTTTGGCTTCCCTAGCAAATAATTCTGAGATGATATTTAATACTTTATAACATTGAATGAGAGCTGGGTATTAACAAGGCTTTTTGTTATCCTGGTTAGAGCTTGCTGCTATTTTGCTTTACAGCATCTTAAGGCTTCAGGTAAGCTTGTATCATACAGACTGTAATTATTACCAAAATAATTAAATCCCCACTTGGTTACTCAGTTTTTCTTTTAGTGCTTTCTCAAAAACTCACTAGTCTGCTTGTTCTGGTTTTGACTGGGATAGAGTAAATTTTCTTTCTAGTAGCTGGTACAGAGCTATGTTTTGGTTTAGTATGAGAATAATATTGGTAGCACACTGATGGTTTAGTTGTTGCTCAGCAGTGCTTACCTAAATTCTAGGTCTTTTCAGTGTCCCATCAGAGTGAGGAGGTGCACAAAAACTTTGGAGGCAGCATGGCCAAGACAGCTGACCTGCACTGGGCAAAGGGATATGCCCAGTATATAAACTTGGGGAAGTTCAGGAGGAGCTGATTGTTGCTTGAGAATGAGTTAATCATCAGTCAGCAAATGGTGAGCAGTTGTACTGTGTATGACCTGTTTCCCTTGGGTTTCATCTCTCTGTCTCCTCCTTTCTTCTTTTTTTTTTTTTTTTTTTTTTTTTTTTAATTTTAAATTTACTATTATATTTTATTTTGTTTCAGTTATTAAACTATTCTTATCTCAACCCACAAGTTTTATTTCCTGTCTCACTGGGAGCAGGGAGTGAGCAGGCAGATGCATGGTACTTAGGTGCTGACTTAGGTTAAACCACAACACCTGTGCACAAAAATGTAATCAATGGGAAAACTACAGATGAGATTTACAGGACTCTTAGGAGCTAGCACTCTTCAAAGGACAAATCTGGGATACTGCTGTGTTTCACCATCCAATGCACTGTGTCATTGCAACCCACTATCAAAATGCTATAATTACATGTCAGTGTGCTATGCAAGAGAGTGAGATATAGCTATGCTGACTCATCTCCAGCTAAGGTTAGAGGCTTCTCAATTGTCTGCAGCCCTTGCTGCTGCAGCAGACAAATCTACCTCAGTGATATTGGATCACTTGAAACAGGTAGCAGCAGCCTAGAATTTCTAAGACTTGAAAAAATTTATTACCAATGCATCAATTTATTTTTTTATTTTTTCTTTTTCCTTTTTTGAAGTCACTTACTCAAGACTAGTTTTGGGGGAATTGATGTGTAAAATCTCTACATTTGGAAAGACAACTTTTGAGCCAAAGTCCTCTAGGTAATAGGGTTCTAGCAGGAGGCCTCTACACAGTTTTGTTGTAAACTACTGAAATGGAGTCTACAGTCTTTCTGTCCACTAATTCATCAGAGTGATTAAAAAAAGAAGGCTGGAGAATCAAAGGTCAATCCACGCACACTGGATTCTCCAACTCCTTAAGTGGTTTCTGTCTAAAGCAACAATAGACCAGCCTGCACATTCTATACATAAAAGGAGTCTCATGACTGTGTTCTTGACAATATTTTTGATTTCAGGCTTGCAGTTGGTGAGAAAATTCCAGAAAATTTTCTGCCAGCTACTAAGCTTTCAGGGCTGAAACTGAAAACCATAGACCAAGTCTGAACTGCTCATTGAGAAAGAAGGGTTTTTTGTGCTGGATTCCTTTTCCTTTCCCTTCCTTTCCAAGCAAGAAAGTCCATGAAGCACATACGTCACAATGCATTCATTTGTTTTACCACATAAAAGGAGAACTGAAGCAATAGGCAGTGTGGATTTGAAATTATTTAATAATAAGACAATTTATCAGACAATGATTATATATTTTTAAAGAAGCTAACACATAATGTTTAAAATATTATAGATTCAGCTTTTATTCAGATAAATACAACTATAAATAAATAATAAAATTACTTGCAGATTTTTAAAATTCTCTGTATGAATCATATCCAAAAAGAACTATTATCTGATATAAATCTGAGGTAACTGAATTAACTGCTTTTATCTTTGAAGAAACTTTGCATAAGGAGTGAGATTCAGAGCCCACACATACCTGTAACTCAGGTTGTGTGCAGCTATAAGGTTGATACAGAGTTTGAAAGACTTATGCTTATGGCTTAAATCATGTACATGGATGAAAAAGGATAATTTGACAGTGGATTTTTGTCAAATAGGCCACCTCTGTCTTTTATTTTACTCACATACTGAAAGCTCAGCAAGTCCTTAAATTCCTTGTTTAATTGAGGGCTCTGTACCATATGCTCACAAGTCAGCTTCACTCAGAAAAGTGACCAATATTATAGAAATGATAAATGGCTAGAAAGTTCTCAGTGAAGACCATTCATCTTTTGCTAAGATGATAAGTTGCTAAGAAGAGACTTTTCAGAAGATACATTTCCAAGATATGCATCTGCACTTTGAAACTTGTTATGCCCATTTCTGTTAAGAGTCTTTTTTGTTATTGTTTCCTCCACTGTTTTTAGAAATTTTACATAACTGAGTCAAAGATGAGCACCCTGCCATTCAACAGGCCCAAACCCATATTTTGTTCCATAAAAATATATGTACTTTAAAATATTACATTTCATTATTTCCGTAAGAAGATGACAAAAAAGTTTCCAGGAGCTTGCAAGTGAAGATTCTGAGCAACTGCAATTTAAAATTGAGATATAAACTTCTTAGGATAAATAATTCAAACAGAATTTCCAAAATTTATTTCTTGAAATTAGGCATATAATAAAATGAGATTCCTGGGTAGATGATGTTACACACACATTATCAAATACTTATTTTTCTCTTTTGTCCCTTCATACATTGTTTCACTTAAGTTAAATAACTCCAATTGTATCTAATAACATTTTCTTGTATAAGAACATGTTTATGAAATACATTATGATCAAATAAATACTTCCACTCTTCTTTGCATTTTAGAATAAGTTTCTCTTTATCAGATTTACTGGACACTGTACAGGCACTGTAATATTCCAAAGGCATGTGGGGTATCTTCCACAGAGATACATGGTAGTGGGGGAAAAAAAGTAATTAAATGGAATTGGACATAGATCAGGATTAAATTTTTAAAAAACAAACCAAGTAAAAATAAATATTAAACTCTTTATCTCTTCCTTTTCATATTAGCCAAACCATGCTTCATAATAAACATAGTTTATATAAGGCACACTAAGAAAATTCCCATGCTCCCCAGAACCATTGCAGAGAAACAATGTCCTGTGGCTTTCTTCCCATAAACAATTATCAGGCTTTGTGTTCTGTGACATTCATGTCCTATTCTTTCTATCTTCTGTGTGCTGTTGAATGCTCTAGAAGTATTTTTTGTTACTAATACAGACCCCTGAAGGACCTTGTCTGACTACAGTTGAGCTCTATGACTGAGGCTTTTGCCAGAAATGTGAGTAGAGGGAAGTAGTTGGGGTTAGCAAGGCATTTACTTGGTTATGAGAACTGCAAATTCTCTTTCCTGCCATTGTTTATTTCACCTAATTATTAAAATATATCAAGAGGCAATCCAATAATCATAACTAATCAGGAGTATCTACATGCCTTTCTCAAAAATACAGTTACTGCCCCAAGCACTTTTGAATTAAGTGTCTTAAGTTTTAAAAAACCTTGAGCAAAATCATGTAAATCTGCTTTTGTGATGGGCATGTCCTAACAAGAGCTTTGTTGCAGAGAAGGAACGTGCCCTTATAAAATAGGGTTCCTGAAAATTGAAATTCTGTGTTAAAATGTGAAGACATCCAAAAATGGTCTGTGGATTTGGTAGGCAGAAAAGTACCTTTCTTTTTTCCATATAACTTTTGCTGAAAATCATCTGAAAACTCAAGAATTCCTTTTCTGTTAATAATCACAATACTAATTACAAATTAAATTTAGAAAGGGAGCAAGAACCAGAAACACATCTCTTGAGAACTTAAAACTTGGTATTCCATCAAGTACTGTTACTTGAATATGATAAATGCCTTTGTTTCATCAGTCCTGTGGCTCATCTGTTTTGAGAAGATAATAGGCATTCCCTTCTATGATCTCAACAACTTCAGGTTCCCTTTGCAGAACATGGAAGAAAGGTTCCTGATTATCATTCTTTATTCCTGGCCAAAGTCCCAAATTTGCTAAGAGCTTAGAACAACTTTACATGATACTTGCACTGGCACTGGTTTTGACCCTTCAATACCTTTCTAGGTGAGCACTGAGAAATGAATCCTTGGCTTTCTTTGTTTTTTTCATTCCAAGAAGGCAGCAGTCTCCTAAGCCACTCTCACAGGCTTTTTATCTTCAATATGTTAATCTGTATGGAACTTCTGCAGGCATCACTGGAGGTCTAACACAGCATAACTATTTTTAGTCATACTCTGAAGGCTTCTTAGTGTGCAGCATATTGGGATGTGAAAGCATAAATCCAACAAATGCACTGTATGGAACATCAATGTGGACTTTGCACAGCAAATACTGGCCTTAGAAATGCTGATGTTTCTGTACCCTTCAAGCAGGCACTCCTCTTGATTACAATTGATTCCTAAAAGAAACTCTAGAAATCGTTCCTCATGGGCAGTTAAGCAAGGAATTGAACATAATGTGTCTGAATCTATATTGCCTGAAGGAGAGCTCCAGTTGAGCACTTCAAGCCCAGCCACCAGATCAACCCTAAAATAACTCAGGTCCTTCCATGCCCAGTACCTCAATTCCCTAATGCAGCACCTAACCCAGTACCTTCAAGTCAATTTTGCACAGAGGACGATTTGAACCACTGGGTGAAATGCTCTATTCTATATTCTAATTTAATGAATAAGACACTAATTCACATTCACCAGGCACACATGCTGATACCCAGCAGCAGAAATACATGGGATCACATCTGTTGAGACACAAACATATCTATTAGTTGTTCTGAGGGGGTATACCAGAATGTTGATGTCATAAAGGCTGTTTCTCGGTATTCTGATCAATATACTTGGTTGCATGAAAATCTATGAGTGTGTCACCAAGTATTATTGTATTGAAAGACTAGGAGATATTTTTATTGGGTTTTTAATTGTGATGAACCTCACTCTTGTGCTCAGATCATGCAGAAAGCAAGTATTGACACTTGTCTTTGAGAATCACTTGTCAGCTACTCATTCCACAGGTCTTCATTGGGAACACTTGAGGAGATTTCAGTAAATTGGCACTGATCACAAATGGCCTATGATATAGATCAGTGAAACCATATCTATACAGGAAGTCACAACACCAAACTCCAGAAAGTTTTCCATGAAAACAGAAGCCACTACCTTGCTCAGTGCGAAGAGGGTATCCTGCCTCAGCAATTCTCCCAGCCTGCAAAGGCTTCTGTCAACACTCTGAAATGTGAGTCTATGAAATTTCAATTTAAGTGCCTGCTCTTATGAGGCTCTATCTTTTATAGAATTTTTGGTTTATTTTATTTCCTTTACAAAAAATGATAAAACCACATTTTTTTCTCCAGTATTTTGGTATGTCCCTTGTCCCTGCTTTTCTGCAGGTCAATGATGAAGTGAGTTTCTGGTCATAAAAAGGGGTGAATTAATCTTCCTAGTAGCCCACATTTTCCTAGGAGTCAAAATAGCGCCTATATGAACCTTGGTCTTCTACTAGGCACTGTCCAGTTACAGACTAGTGATATCTGTTAACCAGCAGATGCAGGAGGATAAGGATAAACTGTTGTTACCCAAGAGTTTTGAACTTTGTAGCTCCTGCTGTGTCAGGGCAGATTCACGAGGCAGGAGGTAAAGTGAGATTCTAGGTTTTGTTAGCATTTTAGTTGTGGTAAACCTTCCCTCTGGCTAGGATAACCTTCTGTGATGTGGTCTTGCTGGCTTAAAGACACATTAAAGACATTGAAAACAGTTTTCAGGTTGTAGGTGATCAGTCCTTTGTAAAAACTCAGCAGATATTTTGATTTATTTTGAGACCATCATCATAAAATAAAGGCCCCCAAGGCAGCAGTCGATTTTTAAATGTAGGCCAAATTTCCATGAGAGAAATCTGTTCGTGCTCTAGTGGTTTTACCATACATTTCTTTACTTGCTGCGTATCAGTATTTTTTTCACAGGATTTTGCTTCAAAACACCCAGATACAATGTCTCTGGATAACTTGCACTGATACTGGTGATGAAACCATCAAATGATCATTTGGATCAGATCCTCAATAACAAAAATATAAGTTTTGGTGCTGTTGGTAGACTCTATTGGAAAGGAACAATAAGTAATATTTTTGAAACGAAAAAATAAAGTAAGATAAATGGTTGCAAATATGTCAGGATGTTGAAAAAATGCAGTTAATAGGTATGTTATATAAAGTGTTTCATAGCACCAGATTACTTACGCATGGCTTGATTTATGGTTTTCCTCGAAACAGTCTCATTCGTTTTGAGCTTTAACATGCTCATCAGAATTACTTAAGCTAATCTGCTTGATTGCTGCTGTAGCAGCTCTTGGCTTGATGTCTGCTTAGTTTCAGACTTTGTATTCAACAGGCTCTCTTGTTGCCCTAGCAGTATGACTCACATACAGAACAAGGCAAATGCCAAGGTGCTGCCAGTCACAAGAAACCCATAGAAATGGAAGTGAAGTATTTGGTAGTTTCTTTTTCTGACCACAGGGTGTTGATGGAAAGAAACAAGGCAGGACAATCCTGCTGCTTTCACATTTTGCTCAAGTGCCAGGAGGCGGTTCTTTCACAGTCACTGCAATTGTTCCTGTTTAACATGGAAGCCTTAAGCCAGACATAATTAGACTTTTTCTTGACAAATCATTTGTGCAAAGTCTTGACAGGTTGAAAACTGAAACGGTTGTGCTGCATTCTTCAGGGTCTGAAACAGACAGGATTACAGAAAAATGAAAGCAAGTACTGTGAAAGCTATAACTTGCAGAAATATATGTCTAGTGCGAGTACAAAGTCTGTGTCATGTTTGATCAAAACAATTAGACAGAATACTGTCTCGTGCTTTGCTGGTGTTATACTACAGTATATTAGTAATATATAAGGGCTGTATTTCACTAGATAAATTCTGTGCCAAATGAGATGCAAACAAACACACCAAAAACTATAATATGCACATATCTGATATTACTGCAGAGCAAAGTAAGTGTGTAAGTCTTACAATTTGAGCTCATGTGAAAACTGAAAGCTTCTTCTAGTAAGATGAGCTATTGCACTGGAAAAAGAAAAGTTCCACACAACTGTTATCATATATTGTCAGTACACTCATGGAAATATTCACAGAATTATGGAATCATTTAGGTTGAAAAGAAACCTTAATGATTTGCTTCATCTGAGATATTAATATTCTTCCTATGCAGGCTAGTATCAGTAATAAGACTTGCTCAGTGATGTCATGGTTAGATGGCACAGATGTAGATGTTTTGAGATATTTGCAAATTTTTAAATCTCTACATAATGAACAAAATTCTCAACCATCTTAGTTTCTACACTTGCTTGCAAATACCATGATTTTCATGAAAATGCATAATTGCAGCTAGGGTTTACCAGCAGATTTATAGGTATAATGAAGGGTTTTATGAAACATACTACAGGAAACTCCTCAGTACATTAGAATGCAAATAATTGAATCAGTGCTTTTTATAATGCATCTTGAATGTCTGGTGAAATAGAACTACTGATTATTCCCTGTAACATTTTTTTTGTGTTACTTCAAAAAACGTAGCAATTTGTAATAAATCTGTTTGGTAAGCTAGTCCTAAAGCATCACACCAGATCTTTTCCACTTTCCAAGATCTTTTCCAAGGCATTATCAAGAACACTCTGTACAATATATATGTGGGAAAAACACATTCCACAGGTGATCTTTCAGCTCCTTTATGGATGGACAAAATTCTCTCAGAGATTGTCAAGTCTTGTGTCATGTTCTGCACAGAAAAACAATAAAAGAAGAGAGTACATCCTCTTGCAATGAAATAAATCATCAGGTGAATCTTTCAAGTTGCTTCAAATTTTGCAATTATACCATGATGTAGGTCAGGTGTACCATCAGATGTGTGTGAAAAACCAAAACAATACTTCCCCAGCAAAGCTGTATATATGTTGGCACAAATCTAAATCATCTCCATCATACACAGCACATTTGCATACAAGATCTCAAAAGAAACGTTCTTGCAGAGGTCAAAATGATGTGGAAATTCCCAGATCCTGCATATCTTCATGTTCTTTGCTTTTTTGTCAACTATGTGGTGAGAGGGAACATCATGTCCTTCTTATGGCTTTCTTTACCAGACTGCATTAGTAATCATATTTCAGAATTACATCAGCCACAGATAGAATTGCTTGTCCAATACTGAGAGGAATAGCATCTCTGTAACTCAGTTCATTTTTCTGTTGTTCTATCCTCTATCAGTTCACTAAGTGCTTAAGCGATCATACTGAGTTGTGCCTGTACACCTTTTATCTCATGCAACTCTGCTACAACTTTTATCTCATGCAACTCTGCCTTAATCATCAGCATTTCATAATCATAAAAAGACTAATTCTCAAAATATTATAATTAATAATAAAAATTCAGGTAGTAACCCAAGTACAATTATTTCTCCCATATATATGATATATTTTGCTTCTACAGCCACACAACAGTGAAATTCTTGTTGGGATGAATAAATTTTACCTTTGGCAGCTTGGAAATGTATTCTTTTAATTGCATTTTTACTGTAATCCAAACTTGTTTAAGAGACCAAAAAAATTTTGCTAAATCTGTTTGACTCAGAACATATGCTTAAGTCTGCTGTAGCTCACTCAGGAGTGCTTCCGTGTGTGGCACAGAACAGACTAGTTAGATATAGCAAAAGGTAGTAACCAGGAAATTATTTGTGATAATATTTTATATAGTATTTGTGGTAATTTATTAAAGATTTACTTACAAACCACATGTTAAAAAGCATTAGGACAATCTCTGGTTTATTATTTTAAGCAGTGCTTTTCACTTTGATTGCAAGTAGTAACTTCTCAGCTTTAGAAGAGGTCTTATTCCTGCATGACAAATCCCACCTGTACTTTTACTCTATGCTGCCTTCTTTTAGTTGTTCTGCATTTCTAAAGTTCAATTTTGTAGCGTTTCACTTCCCATTCCTCTTTCTAATGTTTGATAGCCTGGCTGTTCTTAAACTTATTGAATTATGGAAGCAATGAAAGCAAGGGTGCCTATAGGCAGCTCAGTCATGTCCATGTGAAAGTTGCCAGCACACTGCCTGGGGGAAAGCAACATTTCTGCCTTAAGATACCAAGATATGCTGTCAGCATTTTCTAGGAGGAAATGTATATATTTCTGTTTTAAGTACAAGAATGAAAAGAATAAGAAAAAATAATAATAATGTTGAGCTCTGAGGATAGCATAGGGGTGTGTTTATAAGCAAAACCCCTGGTGAATCATTAAAAGTCTATTGTTTGAGTCGGTGACAAATATTCTAACTTTAAAATACTGAAATATTTTTCAAGTCTAGTAACTGAAATTGTGCCTCAGACTGTCTGCCTATCTGGGGAGAGGTGTAAATGTTGTGGGAACGGTCCTATTAAAGGAAAAATAAGAGTAAAATCAAAGTGGCATTGTCTGGGGTTGCAATTCACAGTCAAATTATTCCTCTGTATGAAGAGTCACTGGGAATGACATCTCCTTTCTTAAAAACATTAAGTGAATAGGAACAAATAGAATAGATTCTGAACTGAAATATATATTCTCTTGGCAGTTTGTAATAGTTATGGTTTTCTTGCCAAAGTAGCAAAAGCTGAAACCAAATTGTTTGGATTAATAAAAATCAATTTAAAAGGTATTATGGGCTTGATTAATATTATTTTATTAAAATTAATCAAATCCAGTATTAAAAAAAAAATAAAATTAAACTCCTCTTAAAAACAGCCAAGCAAATACAGATCTGACCACAGCCATCATTGGAGACAAAAAAATTTTCATGTTCTAATATGGTCCAGCACAAAAAGCTGCTGCCACTCTTCTGCTGAGTAGTGCACCTGTGGATTCTTAACACCAGCACACAAATCCATGGGTTACAGCCCTGCTCATGAGCTTTTCTGTCTTCTGCAGCCAGTGAATTCAGTGTGTTATAAAACTTCCTACCATTAACCTGCTGGCCCTGTGGAACAACAGTACAGCAAGAGGAATTATTTTAATTCCTTAGAAAGCTGCCTGAAGTGTCATTTCTGTCTTCTATCACAGCTCACTATAGGTAGCCTAAACTGGTGTTAAAACTTAGCTGAGAAAAATTTGCTCTCAGTGGTATTCACTCATTGTATTATCTTTTATTTTTATGAGCCTCGTGTTAAAGAAAATCTTCCTTTCATGTAAAATGATGATATGGTGAATGGAGAAGAATGCAAATAGATAGGAGAGAGAAAAGGAGTAAAAGAAATTATGTTGTTTGAAATATAACCCAGTAAATGGGTTCACTTAAACCCAGTGTTGCATGAAGACTCATCCAATTTTTCTCATAAGTAAGCTTAGGAAAATAAAGACATAAATAAATATGAAATTTTTATTTATATACTACAGTCATCAAGTAGAAGGCAAATTTTCAAAAGCAATATGAGCACCTTTCTAAATACAGACAAAATACCCTGAAATTAATTGAGACAACAGGAACAAATTTCTGTTTATTCTAATGGATTTAGGATTAAGCCTTAAACAACGAATTGGAGAGGGGATTTCATAACAAACAGGGGCATGAAAATCCATGTTTGACAGTGGGGAAAAATTGCCAGTGAATCAATCATCTCTGGTGCTGGTGATGTAGAGCACCCTTAATAAATGCTGATGGCAGCGCTGGCACACGCTGGGGAATTGGTAACACCAGGTATCCATGGTGCAAGCCAGCAGGAATGTCAAGACAGCAGAATGCAGTGCCCAGGAGTAAAGGAAATGTTGAGAGATATGAGTGCTTTTGCCAGGAGAGCATTTATATTCCCATAAAAACACAAGAGAAACAGTCTCAAATACAAGTCACTGAAAAGACTGAGAGAAGACATTGACTTTGCATCATGCTGTGACTATCTCCTGACTAGAGCTTCATTGGAATAAAATAATTTTGTTAATTCTTTTCTACAGTCAATAAAAATGTAAATAGAGGATCTTATATACATGAGTGTCCCAACAACATTACAGTACCTGAACAACACAGGGAAAGATGTTACTTAGGAGACTACAGATGAAAATCCAAATTTTGTGAATTATGTTTGGAAACCACAAGAATGTCCAGAGGTCTGGGACAGTCTGATGAGAATAATATCACTCCACAGCCAAGCACCCACATGAGAACCTAGCTTTTTCAAGTAGTCAATGTAGAATAAATGTGATAATTCAATCTACAGGTTATAACAGCAATGTTTGGGTGATAGAAGGAAAGATATTCATTGCAGTTTACAGAGATGTGCACAGCCTTCTAACAGAGACAATAAGGCAGTACAGACATCAGAGAAAGAAAAAAAGACTTTTTTTCATTAGACACAATAGAAAAGATTAAGGGAAGACAGCCTTAGAAACAGAAGAAAGTCTACCTAGTAAAATGGTGGTGTGCTAATTTCCATTTATGTGAAGACACCTTTCTGTAAATAAAATGAAGTGGAAGTAAAGTGGAAATGCTCTCTTGTGGCACTAAGTTGTACTGGTCCCTTGCACGTAGTACTGGAGTGATTCATTTTGACTACTTTGAAATGTAAAGTCTGAAAGAAGAACTGATATGTCTATTGTCATATATCATGTGGCTATAAAAGTTGCACTGCCTGGGATCCAGGAGATTCCAGCAGAAGTCTAGTGCTCCAGAACTTCCATCATTATGATATGCTGAACCAGGGGTGGGGAATTCCTGCTCAACACACACTGCGAGAAACATTGTGATTAAGTTTTTGTGGTCCTTCATGTTCCCACCTTATCTGAGCTCGTTCTCTGCCAATTAATTTTCTTCCAAGCCTGACACAAACTCAAACATTAAGCAAGCAAATCATACAGTTGTATCGGTGACAGAAAATGAGTCAGAGCAGGGTGTATTCTGTGTTCTATACCTCAACTCTGTCCTCTGTAACAGCTCATACATCTGACTGCCAGGGAAATAAAATATGGAGATCCTTAGGGCTGCTAATGACAAGAAAAAATTGCCTTCTCATAGCACCTGCAGAAAAATTACTAGCCAAAAGTAGAACCATCTTCTCAGCTTCAAACCCGTAAATACAACAAAACATTGTAACTAAGGTTAATAAACAATGTTAGACTGGTTTAAAATCATTATATATATAGTCTATCATTATGCATCACCAAGAAATTGGGCAAGAGGGAAACCAATGCAGTGTCCCTGGCTCTTTCAGGCAAAAATATGTTTGAAAGAAATTAACACTTCTGTACAAGATGTGTCAAAATTTTTTCTAGTTGAACATATTTGATAAATATATTCATTAGCAAGTGATATTAACTGATGAGAGTATAGACATTTGTTGATATGATCAGTAATGATGCAGGAATCACTAATTCTCCAGTGAATGGTTTGCACCAGCACCTGTGGATCTTCTTGCATAATCAGCGTGATTACCCTTTGATAAACTGTTAGATCTTTTAGCCAGTGGCTTCTTCAACCTATATACTGCCTCCTATAAAACACTTCAATCTGAAACAATTTCAGGAAAAATGTTATTCCCAGGATAGTGGCTCAGTTTGCATTGCTTCCACCAAACAGTTTTCTGAAAGGCATCCCCTGAGCTTACCTCAGTCTACTTGCAACATTTCAATTGTTTCATTTCTTCTTTTTTTCCTTTCTTTGTTGTTGCTCTAAATTAAACTCTATTGGAGACTGCAGCATTTCATATTATAACAATGCCTGTCAGGAGTTCTTTACTGTGCATGATAAAATGTAAACTCTTTAATTAGCTTTTTTGTAATAAACATTGGAAACTACTTTAGCATCTTAATCAGTAGAGTTTCAAAGTTATTTTGTTGTTACGTGCCTCTGCTGCTCTTTTTTGTTTGCTATGCTCTATTACTCTGTTGAAAGCTATCATTTACAGTTTATCCCATCATTGACAAGCAGTGTGTTTGACTTTGCTATTTTTAACTAAAAACAAATATTTTATTAAAAGTCTCCTTGCATCATATCTCACACACTTTGAAGGAAAACATTTGGAATCATATTGTTCACTCTAAGGTGTGTTTGCTGCAAACAAGATGCTCTAATTTAACCCAAAAGTGGCAATTAGGTATCACAAAATACCCAAGACATTCCAAAAGCAAGCATTTACAAAGTGGATTGCTGGCTGCTGAACAGTATCAGGCATGGTTGTCTTATCCACAGTTTTGGTGAGCTAACCTGTTTTTACAATGAATGGGATTTGGAACACGGGTACACTGGTCTTTCATGCTAGCACCCAAAACAGCAATATGGTGCTAAATACATGGTTCCCAAGGAGAAAAAGTCAAATAATAAAAGGGGTTTGGAAGAGCTCATGGCCTAGATAGTTTTGGACAAGCCTTTTTTAATAGCTTTTTTTCCCCTTCCATTTCCAGGCTTAAGTAGTAAGAAATGAAAAGAATCTGAGGCTGTTAAAAAGCCCATGCTTTATATGTAGTTATTCTGTCTCCAACAATCAGCTGTTCAGCTGCTGAGATGCATGAGCTGCTGAAACCCACAGTGGGAACAATCCACCTCGAGATGCTCCTCCAACAACCTGCTGGGCAGACAGGAAGCTGCAGCTGTGGCCTGGCCTGCAGCTGCCTAGACACAGCTGTGGCACTGCCCTGTTAGTCTTTTTCCTGTGCTGTCTGAATGCTGAGCAGCAGAAAACTGGGGTTGAGTAACAACTTCGATTTCGTTTCATGGCTTACTGACAGAAGTCAAAAATCTGATGCCAAATTAAAAATATTAAAAATACAATTGCTTCTTTTGGATTCTCCTATTTTTTTGTGCTCTGCTACCCAAAGCACCTTTAGGAATGATGGCATTTGTAGCATTTATAGGTAAGGGGGCTTTTCTGTTAGTTTGGGGTTTTGTTTTTTGTTTGCTTTGGCATTTCTTTGGGTTTTTGGTTTTTTATTTGTTTTTAATTACAGAGTGTTATATGAAGCATTTGGTGCTTCTTGAGGAGTCTCTTAAAAAGCCCAGCAGAAATCAAGCTTATAATTCTGGCCTTCTGCAACTGATAATTGAAGAATTACTGTTGAGAAGGGATGGTCTTTCATGAAATGTATGATAGTATGTTTGCATTTAAAAGTGGGAAATGATCCTCACCAAGTTCATCTCATATTAGACTAATTAGTAATTAGACTATTAGACTAATTAGAATTAGACTATCCCTAATTCCTGCAGTGTTGGACAGGATGAAGACTAGGAGATCATATGAAAGAGATTCCCTAGATCTGTAGCAGCACCACTGTGCCACTTAATACTCCAAAAGAGTTAATATTAAACCTCTTGGAATTATATTTTATTTTTGAAGAGATTATGTTATTCGTTTATATCTTGACTATTTTCAAGATGACAAAGTCAAGTTTTTCTACCAAATATAAAAATCTGCTACTTACTAAGCCAGAAAGTATTTTCTTACTAAGGGTTATTCAGTAACTGAATGTTCCTGGTCTAACAAATATCTCAGCTTTATATCTACCTGTTCACCTGTTCTAATGCGTGACATTACTTAAGAAGCTTGTCCAGAGATGTTGAACCAAATTTGATATTTGAACAAACAAAATATTTTTGAGAATATTATTTCAAATACAGAGTTAAATTTCCACAGCTACAACAACACTGATGTGTCTTTGTAACCCTAGTTTTACTACCTGCCCTATCTACATTATAACCCAGGTTTTAACTAGATGCTAATATCACAATTATTTTTTTTTTCATTAAAAAAAAAAGACCTAGTGAAAGCAAAGAGTCTGCCAAGCAGTCTACTTCCCATCAAATTCCTTCTTTTCAAATGGATGTATCTACTTCAATACATAATGGGATAAATAAAAGGTCATCAGAATTCCCCAAATTGTTTTGGCTGAAACTGTCCAAAATTATTCAGTCTGAAGCAAATATTCATATGGATGCTTTCAGTCTGAAAATATAAAGTCAAGAAATTTAAAGAGACGTAATATCTGGAAGGCTTTTTTCTCTCAGCCTATATTAATGAGCAGTGATACACTTGTCTTTGTATTAACCAGGATTTGACTATCAGGAAAAATTAACCAATTTAAAATTTAGGATTAATAAATGAACACCATCTCAAACTTTTGATCAGAAATCCCTCAAAAGGGAAGTGGAACTGAACTTGCTAGTGTACCATTTTTCCTAGTCCCAAAGTGAGCATCATAATTTTATGTTTAGCTCTTCATGAGAGCACTTGTTGTTTATCTGTTTTGCTGTTTATCTGTTTTCACTTGTCAGTGGGAGCATGTAGCACGCAGCCACTAGACATGTGTTGTTTGGTTATTCACAGACATAGTTGCCATTCCTAAAATATTCTTCAACAGAAGTTTTGTTTCCATTTTTTCCTGAGGCTTTAACTCTTGCACTTCAAATTGACCTTTAACCCTTGTGCCTCCTACTACCTTCAGTTTAGAGTGGCTCCTTCTCCCAGGAATGTTTAGTATTGGTTCAGAGTCTGATGTGTTTACTGTTTTAACATGCCCCTCACTTCATGACTTCTTTGTTTTTAGCAGGTGCAGGTGTGTCTCCCAAATACAACAAAGCAACACATTTCAGCACTGCCTATTAATTACCATATTCAACTCCTCTTCACCCTGCTGCATTTTAACACAGCTGTCCCAGAGAGCTAGGGGCAAAGGAGGTAGGCTGAATTTCTCATTTCTTTCTGTGCTTTCATATGTAAACTTTAGTTTAAGTCTCTAAATATAGACCCAGAAAAGTTACTTCCACAGGACCTTTAGCATAAGGTTCTGAAATACATTTTTGTATTCTTCTTCCCTTCTCTCCAAGGAGAAATATTATGAGCCATTGTCTCTTAGAACCATGATAGTGTTCTAAAAATAATAACCACTTCCAGACATGTGCTCAAGTCCTGAGGAAGGAGACAGTGATACCCTGAGATAAATCTTTATACCTCTTATCATGCTTGCAGCATCATCTTCACAAGCTTGCTTCCTGTAGTCTGACTAGCCAAAGGTGACAGAGAGCCATTTTGTGTCACTAGGGGTTGCACAATGCAGGACACTTCACTTGAGTAACTAGTCAGTTTTAAGGATGCAGACAGTGTTCTGTTTTATTAAAGACCAAAATATTATTCTGAGTTTTATATTTCCTTTATTTACAGATGAAAATTATAATTCATTCCTTATGCATGTGAATTTTAGGCTCATAGCAATTGCTTTTGAAATAGTTACAATTAATTTTCTTTGTCTCCCAGTTTGCTATTTTTTGCAGCTTTCAGGATACACAGAGTTATCTTCAGGGAAGGGACTGTGAGTCAGCAAGAATTTTGAGGTAGATATTGTTCTTATGGCAAGCATGCCAAAAAATGTCCAGCTAACTCTGAAATTCTAGTTTATTTTAGCTGAGACTGAAACAATGGACCTCTATGAAGAGAAAAGTGAGGCCTGCCTAAGTAAGGCAATAAAAGTAAGAGAATATAAAAATAAATCTTCCTTTGCCCACTGTATCCTTGCTTTTTTAAGCCTTGCTCTGAATCCAATAACTTTCAAGGGCTTCTTGAACCAAACTCAATGCAAACCTCTCTTGAGAAAAAGGAAGTTTTCTCTTTTTTTCTTTCTTTCTTTTTTTTTCTTCTCTCTCTCTCTCTCTTTTTTTTTTTTTTCCTTCCCTTTTCCCATCTATCTTTAACCCCAATCTCCTCAGGAAGCACTGCTCTTGCTGAAGACTCTCTGCTTGTTGGGTTTCTTACACTGCTTGCCCCATAGGTTTCATCACAGTTTGGTTTTTTTTTTTCATAGACACTCATTGCTCTCAGGTAAGACACAGAAGGGAGCCCCTCGACCCAGAGCATGCTCTCTGAGTCATGTGAGTTTCTAAAGACCAGATAAATGTCAGCTTGCCCCTGCTGCTGGTCATAGTGATTTTTAGAGAACATAGCACAAAGCAAATCAAGAACAAACATGGCACATTGTTGCATCTGTTCTCTTCCTCCCCAAATTCCATGCATAAGGTTCAATTTTATGCTGTCATCAGGGGCCTACTCACAGCAGAGACAAAATTGACATTTCCCATAATGAATTAAAACAAACCTCAAAGAGAAATTAAGTTCTTTCCATTTGCTGTCATTGAGGGATATAAGATAAGGCAGAAGAAGGCCAAAACAAGTGTCTTGGAGGATATATAATTTTAATAGAGTGAAGTTGTAGACATGACAGAGTGCTCTTGTTTAAGAGCTAGAGGGTTTATTATTTTGCACTGACATTTCTGGGGTCCTAATTACTTCACTGCCAATGGTTATTTGTAAAGCAATGAGGTTAAATAATATTTGGTATGATTTCTTGAAGAGTTCCATCTGAAAATGAATTGATTGATTCACTCAGTCTGTAATAATTGTAAACAGCTATATAGATATGGCTAAAAGAGTGTAAAAAGTACTAAAAAAGTACTAAAAAGAACAGTACTCATTTGAGAAGGTACATGTTTTATAGAATATGTTTATATAGAACATAAATGTGTGTAAACTCCTGCTAATTAGAGCTGGATTGCAGTATTGCCTATTCTGAGCACCTGAAAATCAGAAGTCACACCATTAGACTGTGCCAGAGCAAAAAAATCAGAAACCACTTTAGATATTTAAAATTATATATTGTCTTTGGTCTGGTGAGGTGAGACAAAATCTGAAGCTATTGCCTAAATGTGGGAACACAGAGTTGAGGTTTAAAAGGCACCACATTAAAAATGTGAGGTAACTGAATAACAGCACAGTTGCTATGCACCTGGACTGAAAGGTAAAAGGGCAAGACCTCACCCAAAGTCCATGGCACAGAAGAAACCTGAGAGTAAGGCTTAGCACTATTATAGTGTCAGTATTCATAGGTATAACAAGATCTAAGGCTGGCAGGCTGCTTACAGCCTAAAGGGTTGCAGCATTCCCGAGGAAAGGAAGGAAAGAGTGAAATATATTGGTTGGGCAGCCTGAGAGAAGAGTTAATCATGATAAGTGGGCCTCTATGAGATTCTTGGGAATGGTGTGACTATTTTGGTGATGTGATCAGGCCATTCATAAGTTCAACGGTTCCTAAAACCAACTTATCTCAAAAATGCTTGCATATTAATCACTTTTGACTTAGCTTCCAGAAGGACTTGAAGAGCCTTTGACCCAGGCTGCCCACTTTGGACTACCTCAAGTTTGACCTTGCTTTGATGATGGCTGTACTTTGTGGGGACTAATCTGAGTACAGCAGTCTATAACGCTGCATGTTTGTGTGTCTGAGCACTCTTACACATGCACATCTGGTAAAGAAGAGCCTATAGGCAGGTGGATATAATGCAGAGGAAGGGTAAGGTACCTTACATGGTGATCTAATATGACATGTTACATTTGGATCACTTTTGAAAGCCAAAACTAAACAATCAGGTTATTGTATAGAAACGTCAATGAGCTACTCTGCCTGTGGCTAGTTTGCTAGCATTTTTTCATAATGGAGTCATAGCTGCTAGCATACATGAAACCATAGATGTAACTTTTGATTATTCAAATTATTGCAAAGATAAAGACACCAATACATAGAGCCAACACTTAGGCTTATATTTATTACTCTAATAAGGAGAATGTCAATCTCATAGCTCACAATTTAATGTGTAATACCAACATCTTAATGTACCATCAATCTGAACCCAAACCAAACTTCTTGAAATAGACAAGATCTCATGATGCATGTTCCCCACATGTTTCTCTTTTAACAAAAGCAAAAAGAAAACTGATCAAGAAGTCACAATTAAAAAAAAAAAAAAAAAAAAGCATTATTCTTGGAAGAATGTCTCATTTTCTTCCCTCCTTTTGGCAGTTTTCTAGGCTGCTGTAGATTGAAGAAAATAGGAATAAGCATCTTTCGACCACAAACAGATGTGCTTGATAAAGAAAATGTCAGCAAAAATACTAAAGCAATGTGTCACAGCAGCTTTCTGACAGATAGAGGGAAAAGGTAAAAAATGTTCTATCATGTCCGACAAGGTGTTCTTTTTGAGATTTAAAGATCACTGTGCAACTTTAAACATGTTTGTCACTTTGGCTCTGACTGGAGCTATCTGGAGCTTCACAAGAACTTTATCAGCTCAGCATAGGGGGGAAGAAAGAAGCCCATTCCCATTTATCTCAGCCAGGTTCCCTTCAAAGCCAACAAATAAATTACAGTGTACATTTGATACAAATTGATTTCTTAACTCAAATAACAATGTTGTCCTCCCAGTCAGGCCATGTGTCACTCATTGGCGGGGCTGAGTGAAAGGCTCAATCTGTCTGCGTGACAGAAATAGGGCTGACGCATCTCGCCGAGGAATGCTAATAACCCCGGCCTGGCCCGGCCTTTGTGGGCAAGCCGCGATAAGGAAAATCAGCCCGTCCTGTCAAACGCCGCCAAGGCCTGATCGCTGCTTGTTCCGACGAGCTGCAGAGGCCTCCGAGCCGCCATCCTATTTCATGTGGGAAATGAGAGGAAAATAAGATCCGGCCTCCACGGCTAAGATGCCGGTGACTGTGATGAAGCCGAAGTGAAAGGAAACCCCATTGAATATCTCAGACTGATCTTATCAGCTGCTGGAGAAATGAGATATTGGCAGGGGCTGTTGAGTTTCTCACAGCTGAGCAGGTTAATAAGGTTGGGAGGCAGGCCACAGGCTAATTGGATTTGCCTTGGTTTGATAAACAGTGGCAGGCCCATTGCCAGAAAAACATACACAATGTGGCTTTTTCTCTTTGTTTCTCTTTAAGCCATACAGGGGAAAAAAAAACTGGAAAAAAAAAAAAGCTGCTTTTTCCCCTTTTTTTGAAGCTAAAGGTGTCTTCCTGAATTCCCAGATGAAGAGGCCAACAAAGTCAAACTGTGAAACAGTAGTTGTTGGGTGTTCTGATTTTAATCAAACACCATTTAACCCGCCTGACCTCCCAAAGTCAGCTCACATCAAAACAGCACAACTGTAAGGGCTAACTAGAAGCAGGAGGAAATAACAAGCTATTGAAGCTTTCCAAAGGCTTAAAATATTCAAAAGGAAGCAGTTTTTCAGCCTCATCTCCGGGCAGATGCAGCCTGGGCGAGGCAGACAGCCCACACAGCCGTCC
This sequence comes from Muscicapa striata striata, assembly GCA_030060385.1. Classification (NCBI taxonomy): domain Eukaryota; kingdom Metazoa; phylum Chordata; class Aves; order Passeriformes; family Muscicapidae; genus Muscicapa; species Muscicapa striata. Next base: position 37,263 of record JAREIS010000487.1, on the reverse strand, counting down.
CCACGCTGTGCCCAGTGCGGGCACCCACACTGTGCCCATGCCTGATGGGTGAGGTTCCAGCACCCCTTCAGACCCCTCCAAAGTTTGAACCTGTGCTCCTTCAGCTCTTGCCATAACCCTGCTTCTTTTCCATGCTGTTACTTGGCAGGATCTGGTCTGGGATTTACAAGAAGTTGAGGAGCCTTTTGATTAAACACTGCAAAACTGTGCCCTGCAGGGTGGGCAGAAGGTTGCTCCATTACCCCTGTGGTGCTGGGCGGGTTGCTGCGAGCTTCCACCCACATTGCACCATAAAACCTGCCAAAATGCTAGGACCTTTGCATGACCTTGAAATGAGATGCTTTGAAAAATGTTTAGGTCTTGAAGTTGCTACTGAATGCCTCTGATAAAATCCTCTCACTGCTACTAGTTTCATGGGGTTTGGCTTGTATTTTCTCCACTGATTCTTCTAAATCTTGGGTCTATTTTCACTCTGGATTGGCATTGGCAGGGCCAGTGAAAGGAGAAAAATCAAATGAGAGTGGTGCTGCCTTACTCACTGCAGATACAAATATAGCACCAGAGCAAGACAGGAATTACTTAGAGAAACAGAGAAATACACATAGTTTAAATATGAGTGTGAGGACATGAATACATTTTACATTTTACAGTGTGTACAATGCTCCATACTGTGGCATCTGAACTTCAGAACCTTTTTACAAACTTCTATGGCTATATCTATAAAAGTTATCAATAATGAATGAGAAATGCATGCCATCGCAGTGGAGAGCTTCTAAGTATCTTAATATTTTTTTCTCTTAGGTGGTTTCTGGTGCCTTAAGGAAATATGTTTGCAAGTCATCAGATTCAGTAAGTCAGACAAGATGAGGAACTAGAAGGAAACACATCTAAGCTTATTTTGTATTTTATTTTTCTCCATTCAGGATGGGAATTTCTTTGTAATTTTTAAGAGATTAATTTCTCTGAGAAAATATTGTTTCTCCATTATATGAGAAACAGAAGTAATGTTTGAAGAAGTCTTTGTTTAAATATGACCACAACAAAGATTTTCCACTCTTTGTCTTCATTCTTTAGAAAAACAGTTGTATTTATGACTTTATTATTTACTCTATTTTGTATTTCACTACTTAAAAACATAAAACTTTATATTAACATAATATACTTTACCAGACTTTTCAACATACTATGTCAAAATGAATAATATTGTACATTTCACTTTTTTGATACATGAGTGGATATTTCCAGAACAACTCTTTCCTGCTTAAAATGTACAAGTTTCTGAAAGCAAAGCACACCATTTTCAACAAATATTGCCTGTGCAGGTAGCTAAAAATTCTAGCAAGTTCAGAAGTATGCCTTTTTAGGGCAGTTTAGATTAGTCTCCTAGGCTGACTACTCCTCCTTGTCCTTTGGGTTTTCTTTATACATTTGCCAAAATATAATCAGAATATAACTTGATCAATAAAGGAGATACATTTGTTTAGATATAATATTTAACTTCCTAGAAAACAATACCAGTCCTCACCTGAGATGTGTGATGTTGATGAACCTAAAACTACCTTTTCCATCTGCTAGCTGAACTCTGCCTTACTGAAGATGAAATTCCCTTTCATTCTCTGGTCCAAAGAATATCTAATTTGTAGGAAGTGAATTGGTCTGAACAGAACAGAAAGTAGATTTTTTTCCCCCTACAAAATGCAGCTAAGGACTGGTCTCCCACCTGCTTACCACATGTCTCAACTGTGGAACTAGCAACTTCTCTAGAGCAGAGAAGGTCCAGGCAGTTCAGAACTTACCACGTCCTTTGGCTCTGAAAGAAAACATAAGAGAAAGGGAATGATTTGCCAGCAGAAGAGTTTCTCAGATCAAGATAATCAAAGAGATTTTCTTTATTTTTTTTCCTTTTAGTTTTGGGCCTGGAAACATTTAAGAGAAATTTTGTTTCATGGTAAATAAGAACAAAACCTGTAAATAGAATTATAACTGAAAAAATGAAACAAAACCCAATCCCTGTATCATGACGGAAATTAAACCATTCAAGGAAAATAAAGAAAAGAAAATAATTTGATCTAAACATTGCTTAAATTAAGATTCAGGTTTGTTTTTAAAGAAAAAAAAAGCTCTTTCCTCACTTTGAGTATGTTTCTGGACACCATCCCATGATACAAAATTGTCTTTGTACTTGCAATGACTTATGCATAATAGTTTCTTCCTTTCAGATTTTGAGTGTTTTATTATTTTTGGATGAACATCAATACAGCATGTGGCACATGTATAAGGCAGACTGGAGTAATGGAAGTACATTTTCTGCAGTATAAATACTGGCTAGAACTAAGCTGACTGAAACCTCTTGTCCATAATCCAGGTTCACTACTGTTGAAATTAATAAAATTTGCACCTTTCAATAACAGTGAGATCAATCTTCAAAAGTTTTCCAGCCTTACATGAAGCTTGGAATAATGTTCTTATATTCACTGTAAGTAGTATTTGGAATCATTACTTGGTCTCAGGTAGTACATTCCTGATATACCAAAATAGCTATGCACAGATGAATATGAAATAATGTCTTTCTAAAATAATGAAATAAAGCAAATGAACTACATTTAAGCTACTGATTTTAAAATTGCATCAAGCCCAAGTACTTAACATAGTACTGATTTTATTAGTTTGCTCTATTTCAGGAATTATTTAAATAACTCATGAATTAATGTTTTCTATTAAGACTCAAAATTTATGATCAAAGTTTATCTTTTATTCAGTTTTAATTTTTAAAAAAGAGATGATACATAAATCAAAGCTAATAATAGCAGTTCCAAAATATCTCATAAAGCCCAACATGTGCTTTTACCTTTAATCTCAGTGAGAAGTCCCTTGCCTTTAATGGAAGAATTCACAGGATATAAAATTGAGCAGATGATCACATCTCTGAAAGAAACACCTGGTGATTAGTACTGAATGATACAATATGCATAGAGCTCATAATGGGGCACTAAGGTTTTCTTGGAATCATTGTACTACTATTTTTGGAAGGAAAGAAATTAATCCAGAACCTGGAAAAAGTAACTGCCTCAAAGCACAACCAAGATATTAATAATTAGCAGGTACTGTGGAACAATCTGACTGGAGAACATTTCCGCTCATATGTGGCAAAACTTATATAACATTCACTAAATTTCATATTGGGAAAACGAAGGAAAAGAGATACAGAACAGATACTGAAAATGTTCTTCTTCAAGAACAACCATTGCCAAAATATCTGTTCAGTCTTTTCATAACCAATAATATGATAAAGAAACTCTGCCTCTCCCCTTAGCATAAGGCACTCCACATACTTGGTTATACAACAAAAAGATTTTTAGATAAGATTTCCTTAGGGTTCCTAATAGTTTACTTTTTAAATCAAATAATAGGTTGAATGAAGATTTACCAATCCAACTTGTTTCTTCTAAGGTATACAAATGTATTCAGAATATCTTGAGAAAAAAATGAAGAAAATGATACAGAATGTGATAATTGGCAGAAATATATTAATGTATATTACCACAAATATGTAAAAATACATTATAAATGTAACTTGCCATCCTAACTATTTTTTTCATCCAAATTTTTGAATAGGTAAGAGAAAGTTGATCGATTCCAGCCCCTCAGTTACAGAAGATTTGCAGCCAGGTGATTTTATATATATATTTATATATTATTTTATCATTATTCTATAGAAATTTGAAGGTGTGACTACGGGATTTTGTTTTGCTTACTTAAATTACTAGTAATTTGGGTCAAAGAAAGGAAATTACATGATTCTGAGAATCTCAGCTTTGTCTTCTCAGTTAAGACAGTGTAAATATTTATTTACATTTGTTCAAATATTGCTCAAAATTCAGATGTTCCAAGTAATGTTATAAACATAAGTAAAAACCTCCCAACATTGAAAAGCATTTTATTCTTGGAAAATATGTTCTTCAGCTTCTAGTATAAGGGCATTAATATTTTTTACTGTAATTTATACATCAGTTTTAAAAAAATACTGACTCATGCACACTCCTTTTTCCATAGTCACATCACTTCATTTTCTTATACTATTCTGTGATTAATAGTTTCCAAACCAAAGTTTCTACTTCCACTGGTTGCCAACTGATAAATCTCCTTCCTACAATGTAAACCTCTGCTATTCCAGCTCCAATTGCCTCAAAGAGTGTTCCAGCTTCACAAAATACAGCTATGCAGTAGTGGTGGACCTGTATCACAGAGAACTGGTGCTCAGACCCCACTGTCTACCCAAGACACATAGCAGAGGCTTTAGTTCAGACTTGGCTAGAATGATCCTATGTAGTGACCACTGGGTTTATGATACATACTGTCTTGGGCCCTAGGTTTCAGTGTAATTTTACCTAGCAGGAGTAGAATACATAATTTATAACTCCATAGTGAAAATAAATAAATAAATAAATAAATAAATAAATAAATAAATAAATAATAAATAGCAATCAAGTCTGCATCTACATTATAAGTCTACATTAGTTAACAGCGTGGATTAGTACGGGTGGATCTGTAGAGTAGAGTAGCTGGTACCAAGGACGTGATAGCCACACATTTTGGGATAAGAGTTTTTTCAGCTTTGGTCTGGTACAGTGAAGCTATTCATGATTAAAGAGCTTCAGGTACATTTCCTGATACAGCAGAAAACATCCTCCAGCTGCTCTTTGAGACAATTGTGCTCCTAGCCACAAGTCAATAAGTGGGGAAAATCAGGGGACTAATGTCACAAGTTCCCTCCTGCCCTGAAATAAAATGCTAATGCAGACACACTCTAGTTCTTTCTGTACTGTATTCAATTTTTTTTCTGTTGACAGCATCACCATATGTTATGTCAGAAGGATTTACATCATCAGGTTCTAACTTTTCACACTGACTTCTTTAATTAAAACGTAGGCAAGCATCTTTGTGCCAGAACATTATTTCTCCTTCCAGGGCAGTCTGGTTTACCTGTTAGCAAGTTGGTTGCTCATTTTAGGATTTAGTTATTATCCCTATCATCTTAATAAGCAGCATCCTATTTAGCATTAGATCAGATTGTCTCTATGATTCTTGACTAATTATTCTTTTCCAGGAGAATATCTGAGCTTTCCTTACATGTTATTTCTATGAGATCTATGATATTTTTCTAGTGTAGAAAGACAATTATTTAATAAATGAAAGAAAAATTGTTTGGAACAGTCTGCCTTCTCTTGATATGTATTTTTTTCTCCCATTTTTGATTTTCCATTATTTATTATTATACTTTCCCTCAAAATATATTCTGTTATTTTCTGCATTACTTAGATCTAGTTGATAAGTCAGTTGACTTTTTCTCTTAGTCTAAAAAAGAGATATATCTATATATAGATATAGAAATATTCATTATCCTACATTTATTTTGTTGCTTATCAATAGACTTGCAATATGAGAATTTCAACTGGATATAAGGATCGCAAAGTAGGGGAAGAGGAAGGATTTCAGCCTTGGAGACACAGCTGGATACAGTTCTGAAGAAGTTGATCTGATCTCACTGCTGACTCTTCTAAGCCCCTGCTGAGTAGGAAGTTGGACTAGATTACCTCTTGAAGTCATTTTCGATTTGAATTATTTTGTGGTTCTATGGTCATGCAAATGCATATTTGAAGTATGTTCACAGGATCTAATCCAAGGATACTCTAGAGACAATAGACAGTTTTAGGACTACAAATGCTCCCATAAAACTAGAGATGTCTTATTATATAGACAGATTCCATGTCCAAAGTGAAAAAATCTCAACATACAGACATTTATTTCAACACACTTTCACAGCGACAGTTTGACATCCTCCATCAAAAATCGTTAGACTACTTATCATCAACATTTTCATTTTCCTGACTGTTGTTCTCACTAAGCTTATTTCTTCTGATCATCAATCTATCCTTTATTGGCCAATAACAGCAGAGGCATCATAATGTATTGCTTATTCAAAACAATTCTGAACTTTTATTCCATTTTAAAAAACCACCTTATATACCATTTTTTTGACAATCATCTAAGAAATGTCACAACCATCCTTGATCTGTGGTGTCTGCAGAGATGTTTACCCATCCATCAATCATAAGATATTGCTTGCTTTCTTAGGATTCCTCTGAGACTTAGATGTAAAGCTCTGCTTCTGGTAGACAGCACAGAACTCTGCTCTGCATTTTTTGTCAATAAACTATTGCTTATGTTTAACAAGGGGACAAACTTTCCTTTTCAGTGGTATGAATCTGCAGCCGTTTCTGAGATTTACTTCTTTCTATGTACCAATCATTCTACTCTTTGTTCTACCTCTCAGTGCATAACTCTTACAGACTCAGCTAATTATAGTAATTTTATGTAGTTGCTCTTTTTGAACTTATACTGCTGTGCTTGCAAGAGGTAATGGAAAACTCAGGAGAGTTGGGTAGCATGTCAGTAGTAACTTTATTAATCTGCTTATGAATAAAAGCAAATCTGTTTTCCAAAGAATTCCAGCTCTATCAAAAAGGATATCAACTGACTAAACAGACCAGTTTTGCTATTACATTATTAATGCAAACTCTTACTGCATATTCTAGTTTGAGGTAAAGTCACTATTTCCAAAAAGATCTGAAAGCTTCTTTTGTCTGTGTACATCAATAAGTTAATGTTAATTGGTATGGACAGAAGATTCAAATTATAGTTTCAAATGAGATACAGTAAGTATGTAAATTGGAAAAGGAGTGAGAAAAACACATCAAGTAAATTAGGTGGATACTCAACCACAAGTATTGTAAATTAATATGAGAGAAATAGTGGAATTTAAGTGAAAATTAGATAGTAATTTCTTTTTTCAGCCAGGCATTTCTCGCAAAGTTTTCAATAATCCACCTCAAGATTCTACGTAATATGATCAAAACAAACCAGATTGCTAATCATATTTCAATCCAGACATTTAGGGTGAGAAAATATCTGCTCCATTAATTATCCTCCACAGGCTTTAGACATTCAACCATTCTGCCCTTCTTCAAGAAGTTAAAAGATGAGAGGTAAAAAACCTTTCAGAAACAATTTTAAGCCTGACTTGGGTAGATTTAACTCAAGTTCAAAGCATCAAAACTCATGGTCTTCACTAGCTGATACATGAATATACCTCAGGATATGTGAGGATATGTGGGAAGGAAAAATTTCAATTGCTCCAGAAATTCCTTCATACTCTCTGTGTAATCTTTAGCTGATCAAAATCATTCTAGATAATTCATAATTGTAATGTTGGAGGTGAAGGAGTTAATGGATTTGATAGTCAAAGGTGTTAATGAACAAAAAATTAATTCTATCTTTTTTCTCATTAACTCACATTCATTTCAGAGAAAAAGCCTCAAACCGTAAAAGTAAAGTATTCCCCATTTTCATGCTGCATGCTTCAAGTATTGTAAGACATTGCCACAATGCTGGGTTAACACAGTTCAAGACACAAGGTCAAATATGCATACAAAATGTGCCTTCCAGGGCTATACCATATAAATTGCATTAAGCTTCTGTTTGATTCCAAATATGGGCTGATATTTGAGATGTTGCATTGAAACAGAAACATGATTTGAAAGCGAATTTCCTGATTTTTTTTCCTATTAATTGCCTATTGAGTGACTTTTCGAGCCAATTTTGAGACATGCAAACTACATTTTTTTAGAAAACAGAATCAGAAGCTTCACTCCAAAATCACTCCAAATACTTGACATGACATTTGATTTATGCAATTCATAAAAAATTCAGAATCAAGGTGGATGGCTCTTCCTGCAGATCCATGGTACATACATAGAGTGTTATGGTTCTTTTTTCAGAAAGTTGTAATCTATACGTGCAGCAGAGACTGCATTTGTTCAACAGCCCACTTGGAAACAGACAAAAGGGAAATATAAGAGCCTACTAAGATGCATTTCCCTTGCACCAAATTCCTTGCTGTAAGAAGACTTGTAGCAGAAGTCTAGTTCTCAGTGAAATACCATTCTAAAATGGTTGCAATATTTCAGTAACAGCATCCAATGTATCTTGTCAACCTGAGATATTCCCAAGTGGAATAAAAGTGGCATAAAAGTATGCAAATATTTTTATAAAATGCTTAAGGAAATTTAAAGTTTGGAAATTCATAGTAATTTATTGAATATTAAGCAATAGGTTTATTTTCAGTGATAGGAGAGCTCCTCCCTCTTTTGTAATATTTCTGGTGCTAGTAAAATTTCATTCTGCTTCTGCAATGTTTTCCTGCAGACATCTGGAAGAGGCTGAGTGACAGCAGTTCTAAAATTAAGTAGATTTTTCCAGATTCTCATACCACTCAGGAGGAAAGGAGAACTCTCAAGGAACTATCAAGGTACTTAGCAAGTACCTTGCTATATTCAAAGTATATTAGCAAAAAGACAGGTCTAGGATGGAGAGGGGGACTGAAATGACATGTGAGATGAACAAGCTAAACTAGAGATCCTGCTTTCTTAGTCATCAGTCTCTGTTGACTCCTTGATAACAAGTAAATGTTTAGGCAATTACTTGCCCTCTCCTTTATATTGAGTGTTGAAACTGTAATACAGTGATGAGCTTTATTGCTGTCCATATGGTCTCATCTTGTATAGCGTCTGGAGTGAGAGGCGAGAGCATAGTGTGAAGTTGTGATGTGGCCTCCAGCCAGCTCTACACCAGTCAAGTCTCATGTCCCAACACAGAATGAGAGAGGCTGTGGAGCATGGCTCAAATGGAATAAACCACCCCATTCCCACACCTGACTCTCTGACCCTGTTTTGAAACACTGAAGTTGTCATGGAAGCTGAAAATTAAGAAAAGGGTGTTTTATCTGCATTGCCTTACTTTATGAGTGCCCTAATTGTGTAACTCCAAGTATAAGTGATGGTGTGATGTTCTCCTGTGTTTGCTTGCAGACAGGAATAGCTGCTAGGGAAGAGCTTAAACTGCTCTCTTTGATGCAGATTTGCTTGTCAGTTTGGCTAACTATTTCTCAGAAAGTCTGTCTGTATTTCTAGTGAATATACATGAATATATCCAGATATTTTGCTACTACTAATGTTACTCTTAACCTAAAACTTGACTATGGATACTTGCTTCCAAATGGCACCATTTGAGAAAGGAGAAACATTGTACCTGTCATGAAGGAACAAATGACCTGCTATGGTGAGAAAGTAATTCATTAAGTGTTATCAGAAGGAAAAAAGGATTATGCAGCCCCTGTATTCACTGTACAATAACCAGAAAAAGAAATTATCTGTAGAAATGTGACAACATAATACTGGCCAAATATGCTAGTTTTCATAAAGTGAACTCCATACATATTGTGTCTGTGAAGAACTTTGGCATTATTAAAAAAAAAAAAAAAAAAAAAAAAAACAAAAAACATGTATATACATGTATATATATATATCTATGTATATATGTATATATATATATATATATAAATTCAGTCTAAAATGCTAATTTCTCAATATGAAACACATTTAGAACAGACACTATATTTTTACCCCCAAAAGAAGGAATCATTCAGTAATATCACTAATGGGAAAAAGAATAAATTTTGTGGGTGTGGGTGTGAGTGTGTGTAAGGTTGGTATTTGATCTATTCTTCTTTAATACACTAATGTGATCTTTATGGATAATCAGTTATCCAGTTCAACTCCCTGTGACCCAAACTAGTGGAAACCTCTGGAAAACATTCACTAACAGCTTACACATTCATTAACTATTATCAATCAGTACAGTTTTACTTTTTAGCTGCAGCTATGAAAAATGCATGAAGGCAGAGATGAACTCTGGTTTGTGGCATTTGTTGTGAAGCCCAGAAGCAGCAGTAACTCGCAACCTATCATGCATAAAAGCAGAAATAACTTTTATGAGCCCAGTCATGTAAAGCTTGAATAGTCAGATTCATGAAATTCACTGAGATTTGGATTAAATTTAAACCATTCTATACAGTTCTACTTTTGATTAGAGCTCTGTGCGCAGTGAAAAAACTCCCATTTGAATGGAACTTATATTTTTAAGAAGTTTGAATGTGGTAGAATTTAAATTGAGTTCTAAGCTTGATCTTAAAATGTACAGTGGTTCAATTTACATTCAGTGTTATATTTTAGCTGTGGATCAAAGTTTATATATATAAGGATCGAAACATTATGAGTTTTACCATCTCCTTTTATGCAATTATGAAGTTTGAAGTGCACAAATGAAGAATGTAAGATAAATAATAGAAATTCTACAATGTTAATTATTTTTACTTTTGAAGAATCAACAATAAAAAGTATTTTCCATTTCCACTTCTCTTTGCTTCACATTAAGAATGAGTTGCATTTTATTATATATATATTCTAGCCATTTACCTTTTCATTTTTCACCTGTGGTTCATAAAATATAGTGTAGATTTAGCAATGATGGGGGGAAAATAAAAGCATTTTGTAGATCAATTTGAATCATAAACTAGTAGCATTTCATGTTTTGTATGTTTAAATTCTATATAAGTATCAGCTACTGTGGCTTTCACATATTTTCCGTAGATGCAGAAAAAAAATCACTGAGGCTTAGAATTTATTTCAATATCTAAATAAACTCTCAGCTCATCATTCAGACTTGTGGACTGCAAATAAAGTCATACAATGCATGAAGAGATTAAATCACACATCTGGACTCCTGCAATGTATAAATATAAATACATACACACACACACACACACTCTCCAATACATACAGCTAAGGCTCAAATCCAAATACTTTGATCTGAGCCTCTCCTTTGGCTGTGTTTCAGACTAGACTAGAATAGCTTGGCTTCTCTTCCCCAGATCTGCAAGCTTAAATCTCTAATTTGTAGGAAGACAAAAACAGACATTCTCATAAATCTATTTAAAGAAGAAACCTCTGGCAAAGTTCTACCATTTGGGGCCAAAACCTTGCAAAATAGATAGCACAATGTTAATTTTACAGCCTAGGCTTACAGTTTAGAAGTCCACTTGCATAACGGAAATTGGTTTTTTGCAGGATCAGAGCCCAGCTGGGAAACACAAATCCTAAAATGATCTTGTCAAGTGTTTAATTCTAAAGCCTACAATTTCTTTTATCATATAAGTTTATACATTTTTCTATTTTTTATGTCAAACCTAATAAGAAATTATTATTATTGTTATTGTCAGTGTTATTGTTACTGTTATTGTTATTATTATCATTGTCCGAAAATATAGTCTTTTAAAAGAACATTAGCGTTAAATTTTTAAAACTGTGTTTCAAAGTAAAACCTTAAACTTTTTCATATCTTAATGACTACTCATTTGCTAGAATACATCATTATGTATGATTTGATTGACCTGGACAGAATGCAGGAATTCATAACTTATGGAATTCTGAAATACCAAACAAAAAGCCCCTCAACCCCTTATTATTTTAGAAGAGAAGTACATCAATTTCTTTGCTGACATTTGTAAACTTTTAAATTAATGTTTTACGTTTCAGTAATATCAGCTTTTCAAAAATTCTAATATATTAAATATTGAAATTATCTACTGATGGAATTAAACCTGTAGGAACTACAGGATAATCTTTCTAAAGATAAGTTTGGTGCTAATTTTGAAAAGCTCAGTTATTTTGCAACTGTTTGTAAAGAAGGATTTCTTTTTCATAATGAAACTTAGAATACCCAGAGATAGACCACATCAAATCCCTCTGAATTTAATATTCAGAATTTTCTGCAGAGTTACCAATAAGCAAATTTATTTGCTTGTCATGTTTATCTTTGTTTTCAAATGTGCCTGAAAGCCTAATTCGTATTAATTTTCTTTTAATACTAGGGATTCATGGATCTACATGATATTTTCAGCTTGGGATGTTTCTCCACAGTTTTTTAACCTAGACTTCATGCCTTTGACACAGGATTCCCAACAAAATCTTCATGATAATACTTTATTTTAAAATTAAAGCACATGTAATAAGCAGTTTAGCTGGTGTATAACAGTTGCATTATATACACCTTTTCTCTAAAGCACGTTCTTTCTCTCAAATCAATAGCTTGCAAAAGAGACACAATGGGGATAATTGCAATTACAGCAAAGCTGTTTACCTAGTGGTCATTGTCGGCTTGCATTCCTTCAGAAAGAAGATACACTTTGTGACAATCAAGCAACAAGGTTGTCATATTTATGTCTACTGGCACTAAGGATGAAAATGTCTCATTAACAGCAAAATAGCTGAAATATTAAAAAAATCAATATATTCATATACTAAAATTTAATTAGTTTTTATAGAGAACATCCTTTCTACCCAAGTAGAGCCCAAATACCTCATGCATAATGCAATGGGATTTTGGGGAGAATTTTTACACATTCTAAGAAGTCTTAATAACTCAGAGAAACTATAAGACAAATTAGTAGATCCTTTTTCTGTATAAATGAATTACAGGACCTTTATACAGTCTGCAGCATAGTTTCTTCAAAAGTCCATTGCCAGTCTTAATGCACCCTGGGAAAATAAGTTTGTTTCTCTATGCTTTTCACTTTTCCTGAAGATAAAGTGATGAAAAGTATAGCAAAATTCTGTAAGCGCCAGCAGTAAATTAAAGAAATCTAATTAATTGAGTCAATCATATAATGCAATGTGTGATTCCTGTGCTTATCAATGATGGCACATAATTTCTAGTCAGATCCTTCTGAGACTATCAAAATTGCATCTTCTTTCTTAGATTTTGTTTGTTTGGTTTGGTTTTTTGGGTGATTTGGGGTTTGTTTTAGGTTTGTTTTTTTGTTTTTTGTTTTGGTTTGGTTTGGTTTAGAACATTGGAACAGTGTTTTAGTTATCATTTGTACAAAACTTTGGTACATGCAATATACATCTACAATTTCTACATTTTGTCTGTGTAGGAGCTGATGAAGAAGTTAAGGAAGTGTGGACTCTGCTGTCTGAAGAACCTAGTAGGAGCTCATAGCTGCACCAGGGATTACAAACAAGATGTAAGGGAGATTTAGGGCTCTACCCATAGTAGAAATATTTGGACAAGGAATGTACATGGAAGGAAGGACAAAACAGCAGTTTCACAGAGGGTCCTAAAAGTTGTGAATGTCCACAGCTGAGAAATGACAGGGGTATAGCAGGACAAAAACTGGCCTAAGGAGGACAAAGGAGCACAGGCACAAAGGCAGATTGAGCTGTTTATCAAAATGAGGTAAAAGATTAGCAAAATTATATCAGAAGAGAAAGGATCTTCAGTGGCATGGGATGTTCAAAGTGGGACATCTACCTACCTTTCCAGCTATCAAAGCTACAGCTGGAGTAAGTTTTTACCTGGGTTCATTGCAGACAGTTGTCTCCCTCCTCCAAGTGAAGAAAAGTCCTTACCCGTATGAAGACAGGCTGAAGTAACTCAGCTTGTTCAGCCTGGGGAAGAGCAAACTGAAATGGGAAAACTCCAGACATCTCCCACTTCACTGATGATATTAATTTTGGACAAACAACCTGCAGCTGCCCAATTCCCTCCTATGGCTTCCCTTGACCTCCTTGGAAAATCATGCTATATAACACTTTAAATACTTATGCAGAAGGTGTGGGACAGCACAAAGGTCGAGCCACACTCAAACATACTGTTTAGTAGCATTTTAGTTTAATAACAAATAGCAGAAATTAATAACAAAATGCAAGCTTAATATAAAGTAATAACAGCAAAAACTGCAGCAATCTTTCAGCGTGATCTTAACTGGCAGCTTTGCTATCAAGACAGGACAGAGAGTGTGAGACTATAATAAATTACATGAATCAAAGTCTGATTGTTTTCACCAGCTAATATTTCTGTGAAGAAATATTTAATCTCTTCAGTGTAGATTCTCCATTGATTTATTGCATTATAGGCATCCAAGAGAAATCATTCTAGGGATGTAACTAAGAAATTTTTTTACTTTAAGAGTACCTTATAGGGAAAAAAATCGAATATGCCTAGGTAGGAAGCAATAATTAAGGTTGCTAGATAGCAGATACCAAGAGGTAAATTGGTGGAAATATTTTTGAAGCAATGCACCTCATGGACAGGCCTTTCAGCACAAAGCACAAACAATCAAGAAATCGTGGAATTCCACAATGAGGATGATACACTCTAAGACTCCTCATTTTCAAGTAAGCTCTACCTATATATCAAAGCCTATGAGATTCATTCTGTTTGAGGAGACTCTTGAAATTATTTACCAGAATGTTCCTGTTATATCATCATTCTGCCCTAAATTCAACAAAGCAATGCAGAAAAAACATGCTTGAGTCTAAAAGCTTTGGAGTTAAACCACATGGCAAGGAGATGAATTAAGTAATTGCTACACTTGCCTGTCTTTTTCATCCCCCTGCCAGACACTTCCAGCCTTACATGAATAAATCTCTGATTAACCTGCACTGCTTTTGAATACCTTTAGTTCTTTTTTTGGGCTTTGTTTAGTCTGATAGGATGAAAAAAAAACAATCTGAAACCAAGCCAAAGTAACCACAATTCAGCAGTGGCTGTCTTAATGTCCCAGACCTCAACTCTCCACATAAGGGGGTTGCTTGCAGTTCAGTAATCACTGCTGGAACCCTGGGTACGTCTTTGGATACAGCAAGGCTGGACATCTGCTGCTATCTCTCATGTCATCACTCAGGAATCAATACCTTCATTTGAATTTATTGTGTCTTCCCTGCTGAATCCTGAACTTTGTGGGCCATTTCTTATACAGACTTAGGGAAAAAAGGGAAGGTGAAATTACTATGAAAGTTGATGACTTTCTGGTACAGACTACTATTTATGCATGGTAAAACACAATTTATTAAGGTATCATCAGAGATGCAAAATATTTCCACAAAAATATGACTCTATCTCATAACATTAATAAATATTTCTGAGAACACATTAAAATAGAAAATTTTGAATTATAATTACTTTAAAGGTGTAGATAACTCTTGGATCTTGAATCAGCCTATCTACAATCATAAATAGGCACATATATACTATGCAGCACTAAACTCTGCTCCCGGCCTCTGCAATCAGGACAGCTTGCTTGCAAACGATTTCCACAAACTGACTGCAATTTTTATAAATAATTTGTTTTTAACAAGACAGTAAATACATTTTAAATAAAAGAATTTAATCAAAATATTAATTGAAATACAAAACTCAAAGAATACTATATCTGACAAAGAAAATGGCTCTTGTCCCTCTCTCCCTTCCTTCACTCATTTGAGCTACCAAATCTAAAATGTCTGCCAAATAAAAAAGAACTGAATTCAAAACTTTGTCTTATATGGGAAAATGGAATTGTCTTATTCAAATAGCTAACTTGGATACTAATATCACCAGTTCAAAGAAAAAAAGTTATATGACTTATTAAGAAAATAATACCTGTTATATGTCATTAGAATTTATTTTGCTGGAGAAAAGCAGGTTTTTACTGGTAGAAAGATGACAATCTTAATTGAACTTTAGATATAAAGATCCCTGTAAATTGAACTACTCATATATGGAGTAAATGTAAGTACTCTAGCTGATTTCAGACAAAAGAGGATCAGAGATCATATAAGCATTGGAACCAAATACTTAAAGCAAGCCAGCCAGCTTAAATGCTAACAAGAAAACTTCCACTAAGTTACATATAACAAAAGGCTTTTGCCAGAATAAACTAGAAACAGTGCTATGCATCCTAACATTTTCACTGATTCACAGAATATATTGAGTTTGTATCTTTGTGCATTACAGTCATATCTGTAGTTTATAGTATCATCAGTGGTGATGTAAGTAGGACTTTGATATGCCCTGTTCATTGTTGCTACCTTTAGAAAAGTAAAAATAGCAGAAAATGTGCAGGAGTCAATACATTCTATCCAGGATTTATTAATTCAGAGTATTTGGCCTGCAGATCTGTGGCTCTACACTCGAGAAAAAGAACAACCACAGGCCTTGGGCAAAGTTTTCCTTCAGTGTGGTAATGATGCTTGGAGGATTTCTGTTAGTGTTCCTCCGTGTATTTGTACCTTATCATACAGTTAACACAGTGTCATGGATTGTTGGAATCATTGTTTGGATCTGATCATGGATCAGAACTATTTCATGCAGTGAACAGTTCCCAACCCTCGAAACAACTGTTTCGAGTTGTTGCTTTAAAATCGACAACTGTTTCTGCAAAGTAACTCATGAGATGTGCCATTCTAATGAGAAATTGAAATACATGGGTTTTTTCATTCTTTTCCCTTTTCTTTCCTTTGCAAGTACCAAGAATTCATGGAAACAGCTGTTTTCTTGTTGGAAAAGGACAATGAGGAAGGAAAATCAACTTTAAAATATTTTTTTGTAAGTTGCAGTGCTTCTTGGTATTTACAGGCAGAAAGGAGGCAGCTGCATTCTGTCCCAGTTTGAATTCATAAACCTAACTTGATCGCCTTCTGAAGAATTTACGAATCATGGTTAATAATCAGCTTTAGGCCCTTCTGAGGAAAGAATCACATTTTGAAGCTACAAAGGTCCACTAAATAGCCCACGGGAAATGACCCTGCATCCCATTAAATATAAAATCTCACTATTGTAGGACTCTGTGTCAAAGGGAAAACATTTCAGTGTCTGGTCCCTTCAAGTGTCAGAGAGCTCCCTCTGCCTAAATTAAGATTGAAGAAGCATACCAGACTCCTGCTTCTCGGGGAAAACTGTTTTCTTCTTCTTGAAAAAGTGTTTTCCCTTTTACTTTGGGGGAAAGAAAACAAACCATTTCCTTTCTTCATTCCCAAATATTCATTATGGTCCACCTTTTTTAAAGCTCCTATCTTCCTTTTATCTATTTCATATGCCTGTGGCAAGCACCATAGTTGTCTTCTTTCTATTCCAGGAATCGGCTACAGTGAATTCTTTATCTTAGTTAGACCAGGTTGCTATTTTCCTATTTAAATGGAAGATATAGATTGAAAGTCAGATGTGAAGGTCAGAGAAGTGGTTCTTAGTTTATTGAGATTTAAGTATTTGCAGGCCACTTTTTGCTTGATGGAAGGCACAATTATTGAGAAATAAAGCGAAATTCAGATTTCATTTAATAATATATTTAAGTTTCTCAGGCATAAATGACCCCCCATCTGGTTTGCTGTCTCTTCAATTGCAATAATGGTATTGGCCATAACTTCTACAGAAAAAGTAATTTAAAAGGCCTTCTTCACGTTATATTTGGGAATGTACATATAAAATATGTGAAAGTGAAAAGAAGACAAATAGAACAAGTAGACTTCTGGGTGTTGATTCCCACTGAGTGATTTAAGAACTAATAGCAACAAATTATGATAGATAGAAATATCTTACCTTTCTCCACTTATGAAGGGGAAAGTTTAACCAAATTATTTTGTGATACAACATTATGACTTAACTTCCCACAGCCAGTAAGACCTTTGTTATAAAATTTCTTGGCATAACTGATGGCTATTCAGAAGTTCCTTAGGCTTTATGTATTTGACACAATATAAATAGCACTCAAGAAGTTATAATGATTATAAAAGCCAGTAGTGCTATCAAGCTACCATCACCATCGAAAGACATAAATTCTAATATCAATATAAATAAAAAGTTCCTTCAATCACTAGAGGTAAGACAAAGAAACTTCATTATGAGGAAAGGAAAATGGAATGTAAAAAGAGGATTGCCAACATTGCACAATCCAGAAAATAATATAATTACATTCTGATTCCTTTATCTGAAAAATTTAAAAGAAGAAAGATCTCTGGAAAGTGATCAATGTGTGAGAGTCTTCCACAAATTTAGCATGATCTCACAATATTTTAGCTACAAAAACCAGCATAAAAAATTTTAATTGCCCACACAGAGATTTCATTCCTGAAAGCAAAGGAATATCTTTTTATAGTTGCCATGCAGCCTTACTTGGAATATTGCCTGCATTTCTGGGTATGAAATTTTAAGAAAAATGATAAAAATTACCATTGACTTTGGAAAAAAAAAACCAACAAAAAAACTGAGCAAACTTGTAAAGGAAATAAAGTTAACTGAGATGGAGGAAACAAATCTCAATGGCTTTTCAGATGAAAAAGAGCTAAGCACCACATTCTGGCCTGTCATGAAACCATTTATACAAAATAAAAAATAAGAAGATGAGTTGTCTTATGACAATGTTGAATGTTTGAATGTTTGTCTTCCAACACAGAATGAAGGATCTGTCTGCTCTGGACATGAGAAGGTTTCTGAGAGTCCCATAAATCTCATAAAATATGCAAACACAAATGCTTTTTTGTAAAGCACTTCTCTCCATGCATCAACTTCATACGATTTTTTTTTTGACACAAAGTTGAGTTTCAATTATTTTTGAATGGCCTGTTGGCCTTGCTCCAATGAGCAGTCACCTATTTTTCCAGCCTGCAGGAATAACATATTATTTTAAAAAGGTCCAGGTGGTATATGTTTGGTGAATAAATCCAAAGCCTGTTTTGTTTTGTTCTATTCACGTCTCTTATATTAAAAATATTTTGCATTGAAATTATAGAATAGATTGCAAGAGAGTGTCACACTCTTGACAAGTGGAACATGCAAAAGCAGGAATTCACTATTAGAAGAATCCAGTGGTAATATTTAAAGTGCTAAAATATTAAAAAATTATGTCTACTGAAATAAATATTAGTGTAATTGCAATGATTATACTTCCAAATATATTACAGCCAAATTATTATATATCCAAAACTTTCAAGTGTATTTCCTGCTTTCTATTGCATTATTCCCACCCTTTGCTCCTCTGAGTCCCTAAGGCCAATGGGTAAAATTTTAGGAGGGGCAATTGTTACAGCAAGTCATCATCTTGCCAGGAGCAGTTTGGTGGTCCTCCTGATAATAATACATGCTTAGAGCAACTTTGTGTGCTTACTAACATGCTCTACACTTTGTTCTATCCTAGTTGTTCTGAAAGTTCAGGTTGCATCCAACGTA
The DNA here is from genome assembly GCA_030060385.1 of Muscicapa striata striata. Taxonomy (NCBI): domain Eukaryota; kingdom Metazoa; phylum Chordata; class Aves; order Passeriformes; family Muscicapidae; genus Muscicapa; species Muscicapa striata. Next base: position 18,321 of record JAREIS010000487.1, on the reverse strand, counting down.
TTTATGTACCTACAGGTTTTAAATACAATGGATATTTGTCCTGTGCATCCTGCTTCCTTTTTTTATGACTAAAGCAGGTTTCATTCAGGTGACATTCCTGTGAGGAACAGTATTTGGGCATAGGTCAGTAGCTTGTAACTCTGGAGTCTTCAAAGTCTCCATCTCTTATATTTTCAGGAACTTCTCTATCATTCCTTATCTTTAGTCATTTATGCTGAATTTTATTCCATGACAAAGGATCCCTCATTCCACATAAATATTTATTATTATTGTGCATTAATTATAAAATGTACAGAACAAAAATAACTGTTCAAAGTAGAGCAAAAGCTCAATCAAAGCAGGTAACTCTTACCTGATCATTAAATGAGTTAAAACCTCCACAATCTAAAACGTTAACTCCAGGCAGGCTAAGACAAGTCCAGATCCTGAGGTCTAAAAGAAACCTAGGGCTTCTTACAGGGAGAAACAATTCCAAATTTATGGGGCTAGAAGGCTACACTGAATAGTAAAGAGGGAGCTGTTCATAAGCATTGAGCACAAGAGTTCACAGTAGATATTGAGCAACAGTGCAACCACTACTTATATCTCTTGGGGCACTCAGCAAGTCACAACATGAAAAATCCACTTGGGAGAGGAGAAAAAGTATGGGATAGAATCTGAAGTCTCTCCAGCTCCTTCTGGAGTATGATTTCTTGGAGACAAATCTGGTTTGAGACAAGCAGCACAAAAACTGAATAAACTCACAAGCTTTTAAACCATGTCTTCACCAAAGGCTCTGAGCTTCTTCTTCTGTTTATTTATTTAGGTCATCAGCCTAGCCTGTGGATTTAGCTTGTACAATGAAAAAAAAAAAGTGATTTGTTACTGTCCAGTAATTACTCCAGAAAGATTTTGTTTTCTCATAACACAAGGTTGTGATCATTATCAGCCTTCTGTGTCATGTACAAAATGGTTGAATCCTACCTCGTTGTACCTTATGCCCTTCCTGTAGTGAGGAAACCTCACAAATATGTCATGTACTCTGCAGGACAGGGCAGAAGTGGCGTTAAAACTTTATGGAAATAGATACTGATTTCATGTGCAAAACTCTAAGTGCTTTCCTGGTGCCATATATATTCCATTATAAACTATTAATGACATAGCTAACTATTGAACTTAACACAGACTTAAGTGCATAATACAGAATCTATGCACAGATTTAAAACAGAAATGGAAATAAAGTTCACTTTATAGGTAGTGTTTAGCTTCTTTGATTGAAGCCAAGTTGTTCTTCAGTTTCTGTGTCCACACAGTTATATTTGGCCCAAGGAGGATGCACCAGTGTGCAGAACAAGCTTGCCAGGACTCTGATAAAATATGTGCTTGTTGTTCAGTTCCTGGGCTGCTGATTCAATGTCTTTGGAAAATCCTTCAGACAGCAAGCATCTTACTGAACATATTTAAATTATCTTGTGGATACAGATGGGTCCAGTGTATCCAAGAACAGCAGAAAAATAAAGCCATATACTGAGAATGGGTCACATAACTTGAACATTAATATTTAGTTGTTATGCAGTTCTTTACATCTCTAGACCTCATGGTGCTTTCTGACAATGGAAACTGAATTACAAAATGATGAAAAAGTTGTACAGCATCAATTCACTTCAAGATTTGATAAAGATTTTCGGGTAAGCACCAGGTTTTATTTTCTGTTATAGGGACCCAATAAGACAAAAAGTGTAACAAAAATGTCTGTTATTGTTTCTCTGATACAGAAAAATGAAACAGAAATGATATTTTATTTCATCTGGGAGAATACCTGAAAGTGCTGGCCACACTACCTTTGGTGGATAACACTTGTGCAGATTTCTTCCTATATTTTTAAGTTCAACAAACATAAAAGCTTTAGGAAGAAAACTGGAGAAGAAAACTTAACTATCAAAATCAAAAAGTATCAGTTTAAGTATGTCTATACTGAAAACATTTTTAAGACTCATGAGTCCTTTTCTACATCAAAATAAGCTTTTCAAACATTTCTCTGCGTAAAATCCTAAAATTTTATTATTTATTTCCAAACAGTTTGAAGTGAAAAGAAGGACCCTTAAATTTCCCATAGGTGAGGAGGAGGTGAAAGATTTTTCTCCAATCTGCAAAAGCATCTTCTTGAAAGATATACAGCTTATTTGCTTAGATAAAAGCCTGAATGCAACTCTAAGAATTAACTGAAGCTACTGAAAAGAAAAAAAAATATATATTTTCTACATAAAAGGTTATTTATAGGTCTCACCTGGGATTAGCCAATAATTTCTTTCATATGTGAATCAAATGCAAGAAGAACGGAAAGTAATTAAAATATGATATATTACATCAAAAGACAGATGTTTAGAAGCACATCTGCAGCCTACTTATGGGAAAGACATAGAGAAAACTGACACAAAAAATGCCCATAAATGTGAACTGAGCAAGTAGCCACATGTTACTAGCTCAAAACATAACTTTCATTTGACATCCAGATTTTGTGAACTGCCTTAAAAATGAAAAGAAAATAAAAATATGAAGTGGTGGAGTATAGTCTGGAGCTGCAGTTATATATCTCATTTTCTTAACTTATTTTAGATGTTACAGGAGGATGCTCATCATTGCACTCCTGACAATGTCATCAAAGTTAATTATGCAAATATAACTGTTCCTATGGGAGTGCATCCTGTTGAAAAATCAGCATGTTTTTAAACTTATTCAGTGTTTTTGTATAAACAATTCTGGGCATACAGAAAGAATTCCTACTGGGAAGAGAGTAAACAATAAAGACTACTGGATTTCGGGCTCCTTACTGTGACTGAAATGATCAAGTCCCAGTTAGAGGAAACATTTAAAAATAAGTAAAAGGATGGTGGTGCATGGTACCACCATGGCTTGTTTGCCCTCTGACAGCTCTCACATTTCTCTACACAATGAATTTGCAGCATATGACTGGACTGCTCTAGTCAAGAACATGGGAATTCTGTCTGCAAGTGGAAGCTACTTATACTTGCAAGAGAAGTTATGTGTGAGATGTGATTCTATTTTGTCAGAAGATTAAGTAATGCAATATCACACAATGCCAAACTATGTGAGCCCTCCAGCACAGTGCCAACACAGAGATATAAATGCTTTTTTTGATCAAATGTCCATTCTGTGCTAAGATTGACATTTGGAAGCAGACCAAAACAATAAGACAGCTCCAGAGTGAAGAACTGAAAGAAAATAATTAATATACAAATGCTGGATATTCAGTGAGTAGTTTGGTACACTTTGCCATGAAATACACAAAGTTAAGAAACAAGAGGTTTTATCTTTCAGGTAATGATCCATAGTTTTCATACACTGTGTCTTTATTCTCTGTTTGTTTTGTTTGGTTTTTTTTTCATAGATATATTCTGTCATACAGGAATGGGAGGCTGAGAGGGAAGAACAAAGGTACATAGTGTTACTTCTCCTGCTTTTGTAGTGGTAAAACTAAATAGAAGTATGCCCTTTACAGCCATATTCTATCTAACAATTGGTTTTTCCACAATGGTAAGATTTAAAAGATTTGGCAATCTTCTGTACAGTGGTTTAGGGATTCTGTTAATATAAAAAAGACAGAAAATGTGTTTTATGTCAAATATGCTATACATGTCTGATATTTTTAGATTAACCTGTACATAAAATAATTGAATAAGAATCTGTTTTAGAATAATAATTTCTTTGTTGTTCCTTGACTTCACATCAAAAAACATCTAATCTGAAAGAAAAATAAAAACACATTAAGTTGGTAAGATTTTTTTCATCAGAACATTTAAAATTTCTTTTCACACTACACATAAATTAGACAGATTTAAAAACCTTCTTTCACAAAGTGCTGTATCTTGTTCTGTGGCTGTACCAGTAGCAGCACCAGTAATAAAAATACTATACCATGTTAAATCTATACTGCTTCTATGAGAGATGTGTTCCTCCTTTTCAAGCCATTTCCTATGTCTAAACCAAAAGGTTAGATTTTCAGAGGTCTCTGGATCTCCTGAGTCCACCCAAGTTCTGAGACGTCTTATTTACCCCCCCACCCCCTCTAAAAAGGGGGAAAAGCAAAGATTTTAAGAGGATCCAGCCTATCCAGAAGGTAGGGAGTAGAATTCAAAAAGCATTTTTAGCAGAGGTTTCCTTGAGCTGGCACCAAATAACCTCCAGTTAAATATGCATTAATGAAGACAGAAACCTACAGTGATATTTGCACCATCAACCAAAATAAGTAAAATTATATATACCCATATATAATAATAGTAAAAGAGAGAAAATTTGAAGTATATAAATGTTCATATACTATAGCCAGAATATACACCTATTCATTGTGCTGAACTCATAAAAAATGAGCTGATCCATTACAAAGTTTCCATGCTCACTGAGGAAAGAGAGGTTTCACCATTCAGGAGATCCAAAAGTTTAATTAGTTTTTTTAAAAACAAAGACCCATTCTCACAAGTTCAAAACATATTTTTGAGCCAGAAGGACATACCTGCAGTATTTATGCTACCATTGACTGTTCTCATCTACACATAGAAATAATTGTCTAATTTTTACTGTACCAATTATGAGTCTCTTCTAGGTTGATCCTGTCTGGACTCCAGGCACCCACTAAACCAGACTTATCACTCCTCTCCCCCAGTTAAACTTCACTCCTTATTTGCTCAGCTTTCTCCCCTGCAGCACTGCAGGGGGATGAATGGGGGCTGCATCACATTGTTTCTGCTGCTCCTTCCTCCTCAGGGGAAAATCTCCTTATATTCTTCCCCTGCTACATCCCTCCTATGGGAGACAAACCTTCATGATCCAGTGTGGGTCACTTCCATCGGGTGCCCCAGGAACAGACTGCTCCAGCATGGATTCCTGACAGAGTCACAAGCCCTGACAACAAACCTGCTCCAGTATGGACACCTCTCTTCAGAGAGACAGAGATGCCCCCAGGAGCCTGCTCCAGTGGGGACTTCCCATCACAGCCTGCTTTGGATGTCCACCTGCTCTGGTGGTCCTCTCCACTAGCTGCAGGTGAATCTCTGCTCCCCTGCTGACCTCCACAGCCTGCAGGGGCTCAGGTGCTCACCATGGTCAGCAGGGCAATCCCAGCTCCTGCAGGGGCTCAGGTGCTCACCATGGTCAGCAGGGCAATCCCAGCTCCTGCAGGGGCACAGCTGCTCACCATGGTCAGCAGGGCAATCCCAGCTCCTGCAGGGGCACAGCTGCTCACCATGGTCAGCAGGACAATCCCAGCTCCTGCAGGGGCTCAGGTGCTCACCATGGTCAGCAGGGCAATCCCAGCTCCTGCAGGGGCTCAGCTGCTCACCATGGTCAGCAGGGCAATCCCAGCTCCTGCAGGGGCACATCTGCCTCACCATGGTCTGCAGGGCAATCCCAGCTCCTGCAGGGGCTCAGCTGCTCACCATGGTCAGCAGGGCAATCCCAGCTCCTGCACCTGCAACACCTCCTACTCCTCCTCTTCACTGACCCTGGTGTCTGCAGACATGTTTCTTTCAGATATTCACACTCCACTGCCCTTCTGAAGCTGCTTGTTTCCCCTGGCCCTCAACCTTTCCTAAATTTGTTCTCTGCCACAATGGCTGATGGGCTCATCCTTGGCCAGAATCAGGTTCACCTTGGAGCCAGTTCTCATTGGTTCCCTGGGATATAGGGGAAGCTCTGAGCAGCTCCTGGCTGAAGCCACCCCTGAGGTAGGGGACACTTGCAACATCTATAAATGACCATGAAGGCATTCATTGTATAATATTATTATACAAGCAAATAGTTGATAGACATTGATTTACTTTCTTATTATTTTTCTATAGCATGAAAGGATACTTCAGTTGAGGAGATGCATTGAAACTCTATAGAAAGTCTTGATGGAAACAGGACTAGCATTGTTCCATTTAGCAGGGCCATGCCTATAAACTTCAGAAGGAAATAGCCATTCATATTGTTTCATGCAAATCTACCAATATTTATCTTTATAAAGAAAATGAAAGACACAAAATAAAAGGCTGTTATTTATGATTATTATCATATTATTACTAAGAACAACATGTAGTCAGACTGATCATAGTCTTTTTATTAGCATACATTTCAGAGATATCCCAAATTATCTTTTAGTTGGTTTCCTTATTAATTCAGCTAGACAAGGCACATCATTACAAGATCAAAATGGCATTATTATTGCTGGGTAAATATGAAGCTTACTGGAAACAATAGTTGTTGTGACAACAATCACTGAAAAAGAAAATTAAATACGTCTAAAAGTACTACGGATAAGGCTGTAGTCAGAGCTCTTTTTAATCTATTTTATAACAAGTAAATATTTTTTTCTTTCTTGTTGCTAAATTATATATATAATAGACTAAATAGCACCAACATTAGTATAGTATTACAGTTCTTCACTTACTTGAAAGTAGGAAATATTTACAAATTTTCCAAATATGGTATACCATGACTTGGAGATACTCATCTCCATGATTCATGAAAAAGTTGTTTCCAGCAGGTAAGAAAAATAAAGACAAAGAAATATTTTGCAATTCAAATAAAAGAAGATGAAAAAACCAAGCACTTCCATCAGTCTGACTGTAAAATCATAAGACTGCAGAGTATGATATGCATTAAGCATAATTATATACAAATGCATACTTTGAAAATGAACATCAAAAGTGTGTTTATATTGCAGTGAAATTAAGCACATGTCCCAGTTAATATTAATAACTTCCTTGTTATATGAGTGTGTTTTCATTTTAAGAGCATTTTATTTGTAGTCTTTGCCACTGAGTTGGAGTCTCTGTTACAGTTCTTACACCAAAACTACATCAGCAGACTGCTGCTGTGGGCAAAGAGGTTTCCTGGGCTGTCTGCCACTGCTACTTGCAAATGGAGTGTTAGAGAATTATATATGTGATTCTATCTAAACTCCTCTTATATGCATTCTTGCAGCTGACAGGCACCTGTACCATTGGAGGAAAAGATGCATCAGAAAATACAACAAAATAAATCAGTGGGACAGTTAGCATAAGTTAAAAATAGGGGGAAATGATGCAGAAATGTTGCTCGGTGATATAGAAAGCTTGGAGTTAAGTGCTAACAAACTTTTTTTTTTCTCAATGATTCCCAGACAACCAATGATTCCTGGGCTAAGCCATACAGTAAACCTCCAAGGAGATAATTCTCCTGGTCCTGAGTCAGTCTATATGAAATTGTCATAACACTCTTGTCAAAGAGCCACTCTAGAACATGCTTCATCTCAACAGTTTTGTGTGACTAATAAGATGAAAAAATCTCAACTGTCTTGCAATATTTACAAAAGAGAACAACATGAAAGTAAGATACATACTTAAAAAGAAACTAAAAGGAGCCCCTGTAAAAGCAAAATCTTCACTGGAAGTTTGGGAATGATTTGGTTTGAGTCACAACACAAATGCATACATTTTCAAAGAAGGTTAGAAAAAGAACAAAAGAAAGCCAATATGGGCCTACAGCAGAGTAAGAAAGTCAATTAAAGCTAAAAATGAATCCTTAAAATACATGAAGTTCAATCGGAATAAAGACCAGAAAAGAACATGACCTTCGGTAGCTTAAATGTAAAAACATATTAACGACAGGCAAAACCAAAAGACTAAAACCTTATCAGGAAAAATGAGTGCTTCGATGAGATGGCAACATAGGTTTCAATATAGCAAAAGAACTAAATCAATATTTTGAATCTCCCTGCATCACATAGGTGTTTGAAGATTTTTTTTTTTTCCATGTTTTTTTGTTTTAAGCCAGAACTGTTTTTCACAAAGAACACAAAAGAAACTACAAATATCACATTTAAATGTCAGGAGCAAGCTCATAGGAGAACTTGACAAAATGAATGATTATACATCATCAAAGCCAAACACACGCTTTGAAGAGCTTTGCTGAAATTCAAGGAATAAATGTCTGAATTATGGACTGAAGTATGTACCTCCACACTTAAAACTGGCTTTATACCAGAGGACTAGGAGGAGACTTACTCTGGAAACTCACCGATCAATAACCTGTACTGTGAATGAAACAGAAAATAAGACAAAGTCTGGGCATCTGCAGAAACTAGGAAACTAAGTAGCTATGGTATAAGAGAAGACTATCCTGGATAAATAAATCACTATAAGTTAGGATGCAGTGGAAAAAAATGTGAGGTTTTTTATACAGAAGAGAATTACCAGTGAAGTTCTGAATAAACTGTCATGTAAAGAAGATTATTAACTATGTGAAAAATTTGCTGATCATGATGATTTATTTGGAATCTTACAAAGAAGAGTTGGCTGCAGAGAGTTGCAAAAGGACATAGCCCTGAGATATGGGATGATAAACTGGAGGATAGGATTAATGCAAATAAATGTGACATGCATATGGAAAAACAAATGCAATTTTATGATGAGTTCTATAATGATGTGTTCTAAGATGACTGTTAGTCAGGAATGAGATCATAGATTATAATATATATCTTAAAATAATTATCACTTCAGTGTTTACTAAAGGAAAAAATCCAAAATGTTAAGGCTTAATAGGTAAAGAATGGAAGACAAGAGAGAAAATACTATTATTTGATGATATAAATTGTCAGTACACCTGCATTTGAATGTTGTGTACATCTGACTCTCTTATCCTGAAGGAGATACAATGGAAAGCCAGAAATATGTACAAAAATAGCTTCCAAGTGAGGAAATGTTAAATAAACTAGCATGGTTTTGAGGCTGACAGAAAGTAGGGAGGTATGGTAGCATCCTTAAGTTCAGAAATGGTGCGGTGTAGAGACCACATTCCCTTCAGTCCTAGAACTATCTGCAATCAAACAAAACTACAAGGTGACAGGTTCAAATTTCCAAACAAAATGGAACACTCGCCGTGGTAATACCCAGTGTGAAAGGCAGTGGGACACAAATACTTATGTGGATTCTAAAACACATTGGAAGAAAATATGAAAGATGTCACTGGAGTCTGTAAGGAATGGACATAACATATCTACTTCTAAAAGTTTCCTAAATGTACAACTGCTGGGTTCAGGGGAATTTCACAATATACTTGTCATCTTCTTCCACTTTTTTCCAGGCATCTGCTTTTGCCTACTGTCAGAGACAGGATACTGGACCAGACGGGCTTTTGGTCTGATCTGACACAGCTGTTCAGTGCTCTTAGTGATAAAACTCACTGTTCTTCATTATGAAAAATAAAAATATTTGGTTTTTTTTCTGTTAAACATTCCACGTAATAGTCATGAGTGAGTGCTCTATTTCTTTGCAAGTGTGTTTGAAAGCCTTTCTCTCAATAATCGTATACTGAATGCAAAAGAATACTGCAGTTTCTGACTCAACTACACAGTGCTGTTATATATTAAGAATACTATAAGACCTTAAAAGTGTGTTCATTGTTGTGGAAATCTTTAAAACTTAGGAAAGATTTCCAATGCAGTTCTAAGGGATTTCTGTTTTAATACATTTGCAAATCTGTTTTGGTGAACACTCAGTACATCAAAGAAAAAAAAAAAAAAAAAAATTAAAAAAAAAAAAAAAAAGAAACCTTTGCAGGACCTTTATATTTAGCTTTACAGAACGGTGAAATTTTTTTTTTAACCTTAATACTCAACTGTATGTGTGCTCCTGGTCTGGAAAAATTGTAAGGCACAGTGTTTTCACTTCGGTCTGCCCATATATATGTCAGTTGTGTGACATTATCTACATTCAAGTCAAAACCCATTTTTATTTTTATAGAAAGCTTCAGAAAATATAAAATTTATGCAACCAATGATTATATACACTTCTGAAATAATTCCTAATTTTAGTAATTCATTCTTCCTTTCATCTTTTGTATTTGGGGAGATGACATTTCCCTAATGGAATATGGTAGCTTGCAATGTATGAGAAGATAAAAAACTCAACTCAGTGGTCTTCCTCTTATTAGGAAAATATTTCAAGGCAACAGATTTATCACTAGTATGAAACTCCTCATACACAGACCAACATTTTCAAATTTTGAATGAATTTTCTACCATTTTCTAATTGCATTAGTGTCTGCTTTTAAGTGACAACATTTAGGAAGATTGTATGTGGAGAAGAAGGGACTGTAATGAAGACAGAATATATGATATTGGTGGGGTTTTAATTGCATAGGTATTGAGAGAAAAAAGGATATGCAAAACCCAAAGTGTATGAAGTCATAGTGCACGGCTGTTGAACTTACTGAACTGTCTGTGTGGGAAGACATTGTGTCATAACGTCAGGGAATGAAATTCACACAAAATTTCACAGAAATTTTGTAACATATTTTTAAAAACTTATATAGCATGGGAAAGTCTTGGCAGTTATTCAGTTTTAGATGGATAATATTCTTCTGGAGAAGATTATAGCTGTCTATCACTGGCTGAAGTTTCTTGGAAAGCAACTTAACTTTCAGATCATATCTTTAATGTCTTTACCAGATATACCCAGGAAAGGTAGTGGCTTTCTAGTAACACCCTCTGAGGCACTTGCAACTCGGAGAGCAATAAAGTCCATGAGTTTTGCTTTGCCACCTGATGAGAAAGTGAGTCAAAAAATTGCTCTGTAAGGAAAGAATGTAAGTGTCTTGGGTGACCCATAAACTCCATTCTGCACTATATCTCTTCTCAGCCATAGAAGACACTACTCTCAAGAGAAAAAAAAAAAATGTGGCAATATAACATATTTAAGACTACCTTAAATAGAAGATTAGCATGAATCATCCTACTACTAACCACTGTCATTCACTATACCCAGAGCTTACATTTGAGAGCAGAAGGTACTTTTTATTTTGTCATGAGGCATGTCAGGGCAAGAAGGATTGTCATAGAGATAGATGGAGTATAATGTCCAACAGAGAAGGGGGAAGAGGAGAAACTCCAAATTATAAGACAGGAATACTGTCATGACTTGCTCAAGTTGGCATATTTTAGACTTGGCATGAATTCTGCCTGATTTTCCTTTGTATTCTATAAATACTGTGCACACAACCAGCCTGAAAGTAGTAATAATCTAACCACTGAGAACTGGCAAACCTCTCTCTAGGTTTGGTTTTTCATACCTGAAATAAACCAAAATGTTTCAAATATTTCTGGACTGGGACTTTGTTTTTACTATTAGAAAGTTTGATATTGTATAACATTTCCAAAAAGATTTTTTTTTGGTTGTTCTCCAATGCAGAGATGAGCACTATGGATGAGCAGTGGGAAACAATTTAAGAAATTGCTGCAGACATTGCAACTGAAATTCATTTTGGCTAAATCTAAACAAGGAGGAGGGTTACAGAGGTCAAATGTATTTATGTAGTATGTAAAGAGTAGAATGAGCAAATAATTGAAAGGCTTTTGAAAAATATATAAACAGTCTGGTAGAAAGACAGACTGAAGAGAGTTTATACAAATAAGCAGAAGAAAGTTAAAAGGATAATTAGAGGAGCAAAGAAATAATATTGGATGTCAAGTTGTATGGAATATATTTCAATTTAAAGCTCTTCAGCTATATCTGTAATAGAGACATAGGTTCAAAGGTTAAATTGTCTCATCAAAAACAATGATGGGGGATTGAAGACAGGGCATAAGGAAGTGGCAATTTGTTAAATGTTATTTAACTTCTGTTATTACAGCTGAAGAAGAAGATGGAAAACTGCTTGGTAGAAGAATTTTGTTTCTCACAAAGATAGGCCAGGTAAAATTGGAAGCAAATGAGTAATTTATCAACGAATGTATATTATCCAGGTGTCATAGACAGAGGTGTAGGAGATCTAGGAAATATACTCTAACTTGCTATAAGTTAGGGAAGTTCTAGCTTATTATCAACATTTTTTTGTATATAACTTTTGTGCAAAATCTCATATTGCACTGGAGTAGCTCAAATGTATTTAAATTGTTTTCCTCAGCGTAGGTCATCCTGGGATTTTAGAAAGTAAATTAAAAGAAATTATACAGGGTGGTGGCAGATAATATACCAAGGCACACCAGTCAAATATGGAGGTAGATTTCCCATCCAATAAAAGAGCAGAATGAACCTAAACCTTCACTAAAGAACTATATGAAAATAAATGTTGGGAAAACCTAAGAAGATTCTTGCAAAATACACAGAAATATATTTCCTCAGATCAGATACCAGCACTGCAATGAAATATTAAAGCTTTGAGCTGGAAGACTATCACAGCATACAAATGAATACATTAACCAGCTCAGTTTATAAACTGTGAGTAAAATTCAAGTAGAGTATCATATTCAAAAGAACCGGAAATGTTCATATGGCATGAGTTTTAAAATCACACTACAGAACAAAAGCAGCATATACCATATAATGAGATGAATTAGAGTATTTTTACGAGAGACAAACAGGAGTAATACATAACACACAGTGACTGTAAAGACTTAAATACAAGATGAGTTTTCTGTCATTATATAAATCTTGAAAACAGAAATTCAACACCTTTTATTTCTAAAATTCAGCATTCAATATTCTCCTAAGGATGACTGGACATTAAAAAGTGTCTCCTATTAAAACAGTCGGAATGGAGAGTTTCTGGGAGTTTTGAATATCTGGCAGTTTGAGTGCATCATCTTTCTTAACACCATTTTTTATAGTGAAGAGTCAGATCTATGTTGCCTTAGACAGCCCTGTTTTGGCTTTTCCACCTTTTATTGCTTACAGGCAAGATTGACTTCATCAGCCTCTTCTCTATGACAGCTAATATCAGCTAAAAGAGTTTTCTTTGGTGAATCCCATCTCCTCTTTATATCTTTGCACCACTGGAAGCTATGAGCTTCCATAGAAGGGAGGAGTCTTTAGGATGCAAAATGGAAAGTGGATAGCTTGAAAGCTGTCCAAAACCCAATCTTCCCCTAATTATAGGGGTCTAGACAGCTAGAATAGCAGATACTGATGTGAATCAAAGAAATAGCAACAGTCTCACAGACACTATGGGAAAACTTTCCATTAACCAGTTCTGGGCCTTTAGGGAAGCACTAGAGCAAAATAGGAAGCTTTCTCGTCATTTGATTTTTCTTTCTATAAAAGTAAGATGTAGAAGATTCACATTAAGGATATCAAGCTTTGTTTTTGACTAAAACTCTTCACATCTCAGATGCAATACCAATAGTTTTATTTCTGTTTCAGTCCTCACAGACTATATATCCCTTGCCAGCTTTACACAAAATATGTCTGTTTCATCATGGGAGTTGATTATTTTAATTTCCTCTTTAAAAATCTGTCAGGTTTGTCACATCAGCTCTGAATATAAGAACTCAACTGCTATATTGCTATTCAGATGAATTGAGCATATTATGCTATTCCTCTCTTTTGTACAGTAACTGCTTCTTAAAAAGCTGATTTACTATCAAATGCCACTATTTTTTAAAGCTCTTACTAATGTGGGCCCTGGTTCTGTTCTTTAATCTCATTTTGACAGGTATCTGTGCCATATGTATCTCCTATTGTTTAAATACCATACTGTCACTCTTTGGAAGGTAAAAGTCTTTTGCTTTGTTTGCTTCATATTTAAGATGGCTAAATTATATCACAATGTATATTTTCATATTTTTATGGTGTTTAAAATTAAAAATGTTCCCATAGAATGAGAGGGAAAATATACAATTGTTATGATTATCATCACAGCAATCATGTTATGTGTTTCAGTGCTTTAGATGCAAAGAGAATGCATAATCAACAATATCCTGTTATAATTATTACACCTATGCAAAAAGTTTCTGTATTTCAACAAAATTCTCAATACGAACAATATATGCTAAAAGGTAAGTCTTGAGATTTAAATCAGATTAGTGCACAAATCTGCTTTTATCATAAAAGGAGAGGGGAAAAAAAGACCTTGAATTATTTTCCTTTTTCTTGCTACATATCTCAAGCCATTACTGCCAACCCATCAAATGAAAACCGCATCTTCTAGAAGCTAAAATTGCGAACACTACAAGTCATGTTGCAGTTGACATGAAAACAACCATTGCTGGCATATCTTGTATTTTTACAGCTGACTATTCTCTCCCTGACATTTTTAGTAAAGTTGAGCAATATCCAGATTCCAGCCTTGATACCAGTCGGCACAGCAACATTCATCTTAAGATGACATCTGTTGAGAATTTTTCAATAACTTAATGGTTATAAAGCATGTGAGGAGGGGGATAATAGAGGGATTATGACATAAAAATGCTAAAGCCCTTGTGGGGGAACTGCTGCACATAAAGTTTTGATTTGGTAATTCAAACTAATGCAGTTTGTAGTCCTCTAGAGAGAGGGCAATAATGGTGCACAATATGCTCTTAAACACTGATGCATAACACATTGTGCTAGAGCCAAAAGGCACTGTACAATATCATTATGGTGCAGAGAGAAGTAGTAACTTTGGGAGCTGCTTTTACAAAGATCTGAATGCAGAGGTAACAAACAGTACTATTCCTCTCCTTTTTGTGCTCCTTAATCTAGTCATTTTTGCTTCTTAGGAAAACATGGCATTCATTGTTAATAGAACAAAATGATAAAGTTAAAAATACAAAGATTGCCTCATGCAGTGTATATATAGGCTTACCTTCTTTATTTTTTATTTTTTTTTAAGGTGAGTTAGGCAGGAAAAAAATTTTTCATTGTTTGTCTTTGAATGTTCTGAAGTAGGGAATGTACCTATTTGGACAAAGCTAGAAAACAGACAAAACTAAAGATCTGTCTATGTGTAATGAACCCAAATTAAGTACTAATGATATTTTGGGGTGATAAAGAGCATGCAGAAATTCTTAAAATGGAATAGAGAATTATTACAAAATTTATTAAAATCTCATGCAATGTACAAATCATATGATTTTTTATTATATTTGCCTATTTTATTATTGTTGAAATGGGTTTATTTAATTTGCATCTCCTGTGCTGCTGGATGTAATGTCAAACATAACATTTAAATGAGAACACAGTTTTTTGATTACTTCTCCAGGACTTCTGGCAGCATGAATTTAAGGAGACAAAACCAATATGCTTGAATAGTAAATTGTTGGCACTAGGAAAAAGCAAAATAAATAAAAAAGCTCCATATTAGCTTAGTTTCTAAAAGATGACTTTCTGGTTCATGAGGACCCTATCAAGGTTTAACAACTCCATCATGCCTTTCCTGTAAACTTGATTATGCCATTTTTGGATTTTTTAATCTGAGTCAAAAGTTGAAGGAAAAGGTCTTGTCATTCAAAACACTTTTTCTTTTGAGGAGTCCTATAAGATAAGTAAGTACTTTTGTGACTTTGCATAAATGATGAGTCATTTCATCTTCTTTTTGTGGCTTGAAAATGAGTTTTCCAGTGGAGTTTGGCTGATTTGACCGATCACTACTCTATGACATCAACATATGGAAGAACAACAATCAATCACATCCCAATGTGCTTGTCCAATTGGGTGGGACTAGTCAGCTTCACAGGGGCCTATCTCCTTCAACTGTCCCTGCAGAAGCAGCCCAGACAACTGGCTCACCTCATTCTAACTGACTGAAGTAGACAGAAATTCTGTGTTAAGAACCAAGAAGTTGTAGGGAAGTTTCAGGTAGTGAGGTTATATCTCCTGGCTGTCTGCTGCTGCTCCAGACAGCTGTGTTTTTCCTGTAAGTCCCAGGTCATAGTTGCCCTCTCTATGTGATGTGCCAGGCAATTGAGGGTGTGTCAAACAAGTTAGAGGCTGCTGTTGGTCCCTGCTTCACTCATCCCGGATCTGTGGGTCCTCTGTCACAAAGGGAAAAACAGTTTGTCCTCACCAAGGGATCAGGTTCTGAGGTGCTGCCCAATTTTGAGTGTCATATCTGGTACTATAGGCTGTATCTTATGCTTCACTGCTCCACAAATCCTTGTTTCTCTCCAGTGGGCTTTGGAACCACAGGACTCTGTGTAACAATGCATCATTGTCTCACTGGGCTCAAGAGGCTTGTGCTTTACGTACAGTGCTTCTGCCAACAGGAAGCTTTGCAAAAGGCCCAGATCTTCTCAGAGAGATTTGTTTATGTGCCATGTGATCAAACTCAATTTTAATTAATGTTGTTTTGGTATCCCAGTGAACATAGTGGCCAACATCTCCTCTTTTGTCATTCAGCTGTACTCTGGAATTTTTTTCTCCCACATTACTAGTGACAGTAAAAAGTTTTTAGGCTCTTTTCCTTTCCAGTTCTTTCCATGTTTCCCACGAAGAGTCTTATCCCAAAGTTTGTTAAGCAAATGGAAGATTTTTTTTTTTATTTAAGGTCAAAATGTTGTTGGGAATTTTCAGCTGACATGTCTTTAAGTTTAATCATGCCTCAATGAATGAGAAGCTAGCACACACAGCGGATATCCAGAAACAAAGACATCACTTGGTATCACCAAGTGACCACATGCTGAGCTTGGTATCACCCAACAACAGAGCAAGCAGGACTCTGGGTCTCCCAAAATCAGTATTATAAGGCAGATGTGTGATTTAAATAGGGGTTGATTTGGAATAAATTATTTTTTGGGTTCAAATGTGGCAATTTGATTGTGTCTCACACAGCTTCTTTCTGTCAGGATCATTGCTGGATTTGGTGCTGCCCATCACAAACAATGCTCTGTAGTCACCTCTTTACTTCTCACCTAGAGCAGAGCAGTACTAGCACATTTGTCTGATGAAGCATAGGTCTTTGTGACTGAGACTCTATCACATTAGAGACTTCTCAGTGGTACAGTTCATCCTCTTCTATTTCAAAATGCCTGGAAAGGCATAGGAATGTAGGTGTTGCAGATCTGTTGGTGCACAGCAGTTCTTCACTCATGCCTGGTCCACAACTGGCAAAGGTCTGGTTTCATTCCCACTGTTCCCTCTCATTCATGAGGGTAGAATACTGGGCAACAATAACTGTGATCTTTCTCTAGGCCATTTACAGTGTGCATGAAAACCAGGGGTGGGTTTGGGAGGGTATAGGCACTACTCAAATGATGCAGCAATGTAATTAATTTAGTCTCAAAAGGATAGCTTGAATTTTATCCTTTTACCCAGCCTGCATATTCTGGGACATCTGTTGAGAGTGATATATGAGATGCATATTATAATTGAAAATAAAATGCTAGGATATAAAATTACCATTTAGAAAAATATTTAGTGCCACATCTACCAATTAAAAGGTTCAAAATTCTGCTCCATGCTTAATATATAATGGGGGAAATTACATGGAATATATGTAAATCTTTTTATGTTTTCTTTATATATAATATCGTAATCCCTCGAATGAGAATTTGCTGCATTGTTCCATTGCCAAAGTGATGTCTACAAATGAGGGCTCAGGGAATTGCTGCAGGCTTTCTGGTGAACTGAGCCAGCAAGCCACTGTGGACATAAGCCTGAGTTTTTGAATGAAGATGAGGATATACACATGCAAAGATATTTGTCTCTTTTCCCTTTCAGATTTCCAACAAACTGCTCCTCCTTTCATTTACTGGCAATAATTGGAAACAAAATGCAAAATCTAAATGTACTTGTGTGCTCCAAGCCTCCTCTATCTTTTTCAGCTATATAATTTGTTCTGCTAAAAGATGCAACTCTTCTTTACAGTTGTCACTGATGAGAAAATGCATGCAATAACTTGAAAATCATTATTTTAACCATCTTCTAAACACTTCTAAAAATATTAAATGTCATTTTACAGACAAATTAGTTGCGAAATTATCTATCTATCAAGGAGACTTTCCGTTAAAAGTTTGTGCAAATAAATATATTCTATATGTTATTCTTTTCAAAGAATGTTTGATCTAATAGCTTCTGAAGATGGAATTTTGTTTGATTTCCTTGTTGTTTAATACCTAAAAGAACAGTCTGAAAAAGACGAAAGATGTATTAGTTTGCTTAGCTACTTAACATTAGAAGGCTCAGTATTTTGTGAATTAGAGAACAAGATTCAGTTTAAAGGATGATTTTTTTTCTACCAATTGCCTCCCTGCTTGAAAATACTAAGTGGCATTAAAGTGCCAAGGAGTTATAAGAAGTTTAAATTAATATTAAATATATTACTTTTTTTTTTTTTTTTCCTATGAAAAAAAGGAATAAATTCAGTATACTCACACATTCAGACTCCAGATATTTAACAATTTTTGTAAGATATCTTATGTACATTAGTGGTATATAGTGACTTGAAATACATAGGAAATCAACCAAAAAAAGAAAAATAGGACAGCTTTTGTCCCTGTATCCTTTGTGTCTGTGCATGGCCATCTCATGTGCTGGGATAAAAAGTATATGACTCCATGAAACTTTTCACCCCTTATCTTTCCTTGTGCATTTGGATAGTATATATTTAGAT